>JAJEJO010000376.1:603034-625466 GCA_020662805.1 Glaucomys volans | reverse complement strand
TCTGAAACTGCCATTAAAAATACCCCTTTTCCATTTACACAACTGTGGGTCCAGATTTTCTTCATATTCTTTGACCAAAATAATGTTTCATAACAGTCTGAGTGCAGAATTAGTTACAAGAATCCAGCTGTCTTGTATTAAACCACTTTAACACATTTTTTAATGTTATATTTCATAAGGTTCTTCAAAAATTGTAATTAAGAAAGTTGCCTCTTGGTATATTAAAAAGCAAGGTTTTGGAAATAAAAGATTAATGATACAAAAAAAAAACAAAATAAATGAACAAGACAGAGTCAGCAAAAATCATTTTCAGATGGAAATATGACCCATTCTACATGTTACTTTCTATAATTAATAAAATAAGAACAAAATAATATAAAACTAGACTGTTAACTGTGTATTTATTCATCAGTAACATATGTGAGGTAAAACACATAACCAGAAAGTGAAACATTGGAATTCCAGGTTATCAAATGAGTTGTGTGCATTTTCTTTTTCTTATTTTTTGGGGGGAGAGTGGTAAATGTCTTTTACTTTTACATTATACACCTTTTTAAAATATTTTTGTGGCTGTAGATGGACAGAATGCATTTATTTTATTTGTTTATTTTTATGCAGTGCTAAGGATTATCCAACCCAGTGTTCCACTTGTGCTAGGCAAGCGCTCTGCCATTGACTTACAGCCCCAGCCCTGCATTTTAAACATAAGTAGTACTTACCAGCTTGTAATAATTTATTATTATAAATACATATCTATTTTGGCATACATTTTTCAATTGAAGATGAAAATGTGTAAACAATTATGAGAAAAAATAAGTTCAGATGACTTGTCTTGGACTGACTGTCACTCTGATAATAATTAAAAATTCTGGGCAAAATACAGCAAAAAATATTGGGTGGACTTGGGCAATCTAATCCATACAGAATCAACAACCATGAAAAGACTAAACAAAACCACTTTAACCCTTAGCCCTTGAAGAAGAGCACTCTAGAGGCTGAAGTCCACATTTATGTGTTCAGCCCCTAGAATCTGCTCACAGTTGATTAGCAAGGAGCCTTCAGAACTCATGGGGAAGTCTTCATTGTCATTGGCTTAAAGGGTCCAGGTTATCAAGGGAATAAAATTGACAAGAAGGGTGCCCTATAATGTGAAAATAAAAACCCCAAATGTAAGATCTTCCAAGTCACCCGCTGACTTCTCAATGTGCACAGCAAAGAGACTCCTCCAAGGGACCTCTGCTCACTCCTCACACTAAACCCCTCTCCATCAATGAGCTACGTTCCAGTAAACAATGTTTCTCACATGCTTTTCCTCTGAATCCTTAGATTGTTTCAGCATGCATCATTATGGCTGAGGTGGAAGTCCTCCATACTGTTCAGCCTTTAAAGTTATGGGAGGAAGAGATTTAGGGAGTTTCAGAGTGAATTTTACCATTTCACATATGATATATTAAAACTACATTGTTTATAGCTGCTTAATTCACAATAGCTAAACTATAGAACCAACCTAGGTGCCCTTCAACAGATGAATGGGTAAAGAAAATGGAGTATATATACGCAATGGAATATTAGTCTCAAAAAAGAATAAAATGATGGCATTTTCCAGTAAATGGATGGAGTGGGAGAATATCATGCTAAATCTAATAAGTCAGTACCAAAGAACCAAAGGCTGAATGTTTTCTCTGATATGTGAATGCTAATTCACAATAGGAGGGGTGCTAAAGAAGAATAGCAGTACTTTGGATTAGACAGAGGGAGTGAAGGGAGGGGAGGGGGCATGGGGTAAGTAAGACAGTGGAATGAATCAGACATTATTACCTCATGTGCATGTATGATTACATAACTGGTGTGATCCTACATCACATACAATGAAAAGAATGAGAAGTTATATTCCATTTATGTATGTTGTGTCAAAATGCATTCTAACTTCATGTATAACTGTTTAGAAAAAACTAAAAAAAAAGACATAAAAAAACTATATTGAATGTATTATGTACATATCAGGGAGGTTTTATATCATATATAAAAGGTAATACAGATAATACAAGAGATACAATAAAGTGTTTCTTATTAATATTTTATTTCAAATTTTTTGTTAGAAGGTGAACTCATTTATTTGAAAGTAATAAGTTAAAAGTGAATTTGAAGCTATTTCTATATAACATGGTTATATATTTTCAATGTAATGAAAAAAAATTGCAGTTTTGATATAATGTAAAAACTGATTTTTCATTACCATCCAAATGGCCTTGTAAAGGTTGGAAGCAAAATTCACACATGGTTCAAATGTACACTGGACTAGGGCCATTGAAAGACAGAGGGAAAAAACTTACAGGTCATATTTAATTTATATTTATTATACCCTCTTAAAATGAGTCAGTGATATTCCTGGTACTTAGAATACAAATAAATCAACGATTTTAGCCTTTGAAATGAAATCATTCAGAAAGAAGAGAAAAAATAAAGGAAGAAAGATCACAGTATATTTATTTACAACAAGCAATAGATGCGATGGAGTAGTGGTTTCCCAGGCTAGTCTAGAAAGTTCCCCTTCTCCTTCTGATTTCGCAAGCCCCATAAGAGTTGCACGGAAGATCTGATTACCAAGACACCACCATTTTATCCAATCCTTTGTTCTTTCAGAACTTTAAATGAGTAAAAGCTCTGGAAAACACCCTTGACTATCATATTTTTGGACTATCACATATTTTAACTCCAAGCATTAAGATGTACTTGAGGAAAGTGTTTAAGACACAGTGTGTCACTGCTGTGACTAAGGAAGTTGGAGATTTAACTTGTGTATATGAAAAATGAATCAAAGAAACTTCACTCTCAGTTCCCAGGAATCAGCAATTCACAAGCTCTGTGTCTTATGTTCAAAAAATAAGGGGAACTATTTGTGTTGGTTTACTAAGTACCTCAGTTCTGTCTCCTTCTCCTTCTCCTGCTTCTCCTCTTTTTTCTTCTCTTCCCCTTCCCCTTCCCCTCCCCCTCCCCTCTCCCTCCCTCTCTCCCACTCTCTGCTTCTCCACCTTCCTGATCTGAGTTCCAGAAACACTCTTCCACTCTTTCAGGCTTCTCCCAGAGATTAAATGACACTCAGGTTTGTCCAACAGATCAACAGTCTCTCTTTTAAAAAGTCTATCACATAATCCTCTCTTTTTTTTCCTCCATCAGATCACCCCAACCATATCTTCCAGAGTGTCTGAGAATTTTATGATCTAAGTTTGTTTTCTGTTTGTCTTAGATTTAGAACTTTTGGTTCCAACAAGCCCTTTGTTGAACGGGAACGTCCTGCTGGATAAAGGAGGGTGGATGCGCGGCACAGATGTCTTATGCCAGGAGCCAGTTCAGAGAGACTCAAATTTTATTACAGAACTACAAAGCTTGCATAGCATTCAGTAGCCAATCACCATCTGTTAAGCTCTTCTGACTTCCTTGTGCCAAGCTCATGATCATACCATATAAGGAAGGAGGAATTGCCGGGGCGGGGGCCCTGGATGTTGGGACCCTGGATTCTTGGGCCCTGGATACAGTAACCAATCAGCAGTTAGCAAGCTTTCCTGATATCCTTGTGCTAGGCTCTGGGTGTTCACAGAGAGCGTAATTCACAGCACAGATCTGTCTATGCTTCTGTGTGGAGCAGGTCTGCCTGTTCCATAATTATGCTTCTTCCGGTGATGCAAACCACATTGCCTTAGGTATTCGTACAGCCGTTTCCTTTTCATTTATCTCTCTCCAGACCCCATTATATCTTTCTATTATTTCCTCTCCTTGTTTCTGTCCTTGTGGGAAATACCTTTAAAAATTCCAAATGGTCATTTTAAAGATTTGTAACATAGTGGAACTTAAATGTGTTCAATCTGCTGGTTTTAATTAGTTTTACTTTCCTTGGGGACTTTTAATTTCCATTCTGCACTAGGTGAAAATAATTCATATTTGGTTAAAAAAGTGTTACATTTTACAACTGTAACTATAAAACACAAATATAACTATATGTTATAACTACTACATATATATATATATATATATATATATATATATCCCTATGAAGAAGTCTATTATAAAAATGATTCTCAAACATGGTATAAACTCATCAAGCTACATGACATCTATGGAATTAAAGGTTTAATCGAAAATATTCTTTGCTATATAATTCATAGCTTATACTTAGCACAGTGTATCAACTTGTAATAGTATTCTGTAAGTATAGATTAAAAATGACAATCTATACAAATAGAAATTAAAGAATGTTCCCTGATTGTTTCTAAGAATATTTAAAAGAAATTTTATTTTAAATGTTTTGTTGTACCTTAATATTTATTTTTCTGAGACAATCATTCGAAGAGTAAAAGGATGGATATTATCTTTCTGGACAAACATTTTCTTAATAAAGAATTGCTTAGTTTCATGCTCAACGTTTATTGGACAGAGGCACTATATCCTGAGCTCTGCAAGAGAGAGCTAATTTATTATTAATAGAGTCTTATACAAACATGAATTCAGGACATCTGCTTGTCCTCTTTAACTGCACCTCTGGCACCATGTGAATCATTTATGAGGTGGCTATATGTCTCACAATTGAAAAGAATGTAAATATACAAGGCAGACCAAGAGGTAGATACATACGTATACACATATCTATGCACACACACACATCATGTGACTTCTTTTCCAGGAGATGCAGTTTTTCATTTGGTGGAATAATAAATACTGAAAAATGTAATTTCTATACAATTCAGTTTTAAAGTTGAAATACATTTCTAAAATATACAGTAGGGTTCCATTTTTAAGATAAATGAAAAAATCTAAATGGGTCTATGTAAAAAAATAGTATTTAAATGCAAGTCTTTTAATTGTAATTCCTGAAACTCTTAGAGCATCTGAGTGATCTATAAAAAGAACCCATCATTGTATTGTCAAAATGAGTGATTATGACTTTTATCATCAGGAACAAATGATTACAATTGTTTTAAACATGACTCTAACATAATTACATGCACGCATATTACATTTTTACAATATTGTCAACGAGTATGAGTCAGATTTCTAGTTATCACGAAATAGAAGAATAACAATTGAGGAATTTATACTTTAAAACTTATTTACTTCTAGAATTACAAATGCTGCATTAATTTTTATCATAATAAAATGCTACCAATTACTTATAAGATTTTATTTAAATCTTATTAACAAGGTCATTTTTATGGTGTTACATTGCATGTTTAACATCAATATATGGATGACTTTTGCAGAATTGTATTTATTCAATAAACCTGCTAATCTCTTTACCTGTCATACTCTTACTAATGTATCTCTTTTCAAACCTTGTCATCTAGCAGAGCAAAAGTTTCTATGGTCTTTTTAAAAAGCAGATGTTGAAGATTAGTTATAAAAATCATTTCCTATGCCTAAAAATAGAAAGAAAAAAATCACAAATACATTAAGTATAGTTGAAGCCATGATTTTACTTTTCTAAATAGTGTTTTATATCCAAAGATAAGCACCCTGCCTAAGTCAACATATATGCCCAACCTGGATGAGCAGATCAATAAATCCACGAATGAAAAAAAAATCACAAAGCTAAAATCATATCCATTTTTTTATTTGAGAATAAAGCAAGACCACCTCTCAAAATTCTAAAAATATAAAGGACTATTCAACTTAATAGTTTATTACATATTTTAAATGCAAATTTCAGTTTTTATGCATTATGTCACATTTTCCAGGCATAATTAACAGAAATAGTTAATTTTGAGTTTTCCCAGCACCATTTGTTGAAGAGGCTCTCTTTTCTACATTGTATATTTTTGGCATCTTTGTCTAGTATGAGATAATTGGATTTAAATGGGTTTGTCTCTGTGTCTTCTATTCTGTATCATTGGTCTACCTGTGTATTTTGGTGCCAATACCATGCTGTTTTTGTTACTATTGCTTTGTATTATAGTTGAAGTTCTGGTATTGTGGTACCACCTGCCTCACTCTTCCTGCTATGGATTGCTTTAGCTATTCTGGGTCTCTTATTCTTCCAAATTATTTTCATGATTGCTTTCTCTATTTCTATGAGGTATATCATTGGAATTTTAATTAGAATTGCATTGAAATTATATATTGATAGTATGGCCACTTTGACCATATTAATTCTGCCTAATCAAGAACATGGGAGATCTTTCCATCTTCTAAGGTTTTCTTTAATTTCTTTCTTTGGTGTTCTGTAATTCTCATTGTAGAGGTCTTTCACTTCTTTTGTTAGATTGATTCTCAAGTATTTTACTTTTCTTTCTGAGGCTATTGTGAATGGGATAGTTTTCCTATTTCTCTTTCAAAGGATTCATCACTTATGAATAAAAATGCACTTGATTTATGAGTATTGATTTTGTATCCTGCTACTTTGCTGAATTCATTTATGAGTTCTAGAAGTTTTCTGGTGGAATTTTTGGCTCCTCTAAATATAGAATCATGTCATCAGCAAATATTGATAGTTTGAGTTCTTCTTTTCCTATTCATATCCCTTTAATTTCTTTGGTCTGTCTAATTGCTTTGACTAGAGTTTCAAGGACGATGTTGAATAGAAGTGGTAAAAGAGGGCATCCCTGCCTTGCTCCAGTTTTTACAGGGAATGCTTTCAGTTTTTCTCCATTTAGAATGATGTTGGCCATGGGCTTAGCACAGATAGTCTTTACAATGTTGAGGTGTTTCTCTATCCTAATTTTTTGTAGTGTTTTGAGTATGAAGGGGTGCTCTAAAATGAAATTAAACCCCTATCTCCACACTTCACAAAACTCAACTCAAAATGGATGAAGGACTTAGGAATTAGACCAGAGAACCTGCACCTAATAGAAGAAAAAGTAGATCCAAATCTTCATCATGTCAGCTTAGTACAAGAGTTCCTTAATCTGATTACCAAAGCACAAGAAATAAAAGCAGGAACCAATAATTGGGTTAGATTCAAAAGAAAAAGATTTTCCTCAGCAAAAGTAACAATCAACATTGTGAAGAGAGAGCCCAAAGAGTGGGAGAACATCTTTGCTACACACACTTCAGATACAGCACTAATCCCCAAAATCTATAAAGAACACAAATAACAAATAATCCAATCAATAAATGGGCTAAGGAAATGAGCAGACATTTCACAGAAGAAGATCTACAAGCAATCAATAGATACATGACAAAAATGTTCAACATCTTTAGTAATAAGAGAAATACAAATCAAAACCACCTTAAGATTTCATCTTACCCCAATTAGAATGTCTTTTATTAAGAATACGGTCAACAACAGGTGTTGGTGAGGATGTGGGGAAAAGGCTACACTCATACATTGCTGGTGGGAGTGCAAGTTGGTGCAGCCATTCTGGAAAGCAGTGTGGAGATTCCTTAGAAAACTTGGAATGGAACCACTATTTGATCCATCTATCCCACTCCTTGGCCTATACTCAAAGGACTTAAAATCAGCATACTACAGTGATGCAGCCACATCAATGTTCATAGATGCTCAATTCACAATTGCTAGATTGGGAACCAACCTAGATGCCCTTCAATAGATGAGTGGATAAAGAAACCGTGTTGTATATACACAATGGAATATTATTCAACCATAAAGAAGAATAAAGTTATGGCATTTGCAGGTGAATGGATGGAGTTGGAGAATATCATGCTAAGTGAAATAAGCCAATCCCAAAAAACCAAAGGCCAAATGATTTCTCTGATAAGTGATAGTGATACATAATGAGGGGTGGGAGGAAGGCAAGAATGGAGGAAGGATGGATTGTACAGAGGAAAAATGAGGGGGGAAGCAAGTGGGGGGAAGGAAAAATAATAGAATGAAACAAACATCATTACCATATATACATGTATGATTTCACAAATGGTGTGACTCTACTTCACATATAATCAGAGAAACGATTGTTGTACTCCATTTGTGTACAATGAATCAAAATAATAACTAAAAAAACAGTTAATTCCAAGCCAACTTAAAAACAAGCATTTTTACAATTCTCAAGTCAAAGATCTTGAACCACAAACATTTTCACAATTCACGATGAAATGTGAAATGAGTTAAGTTCTCTTTTATTCAGAATGTAGTATCATAAAGAGGAGCGAAATGACCACGAGTTGTCTCTTCAATTTTTTTATTTTCTTGTTACATATTAAAAGCAGAGGCTAATATTAGAGATGCAAGGTTTATACAGCATCCAAAATTGATATGTAGGAATAATTTTCCTGTTTAATTCCTTAGCAGGTATTCCCAGAAAAGAAAATCATGTTTTGTTCCAGTCCATATTTCTATATATTGAATATATACCTATGTATAACCCTTACTTTTTATACTTCATTCATTTGTACTTATTGAAAGTATACAAGTCCATGGGTTTGGGGACAAATAGGCACTCATGAAACCATGACTACCGTCAAGACTATAAACACATCTTTAATTTTTCAGTTTCCTCAAGTCCTGTTTATGAATAATTAATAAATTAAATTTGGGGTAAAAATATGAGATCAGGACTGAGCATGTGTCTCAGTGCTCAAGTGCCCCTGGATTCAATCCCTTGTACCAAGAAAAAAAAATGAAAAGAAAAGGAAAAAGAGGAAGAAGGATCTACTCACTTAGAACACTGTGAATGTCATTAGCTGTAAGCTGTAAGCACTATACTGCATAATGAATTCCCAGAACTTAATTCATCTTGCATAGCAAACTTTGAAGCTCATGAATAAGGATTCAGTGCACATAACCTCCGTCTCTTAATAATATAGGTTATGATGGATCTTTATTTTTATATATTTATTTTTATGTGGTGCTGAGAATCAAACCCACTGCTTCACATATACTAGTCAGGCACACGTTCTAACAAACCCAGCCCCTGTCTCGTTACTCTTTAAATAACTTTTTTTGTTTATTCAGCAAAAGTTATTGCAAACATTTCTAAGTCGATACACGTACATCAAGAAAATTTATATATCCCTACATCATCTCATCACTCGATAATGAGGTATTATTTTTTGATCATTGGTTATCCAGGTTTAATTTTTTTTAAAAAAATTGTTCAATAATAATTTAATACTATTTTTACTGATGTATTTATCCTTTTCTTCTTTGAACACAGAATGTATTCTTTTACAATTTTATTTATTTATTTATTTATTTATTTATGATAGGGATTGAACCCAAGAGCACTTTACCACTAAGTCACATCCCCAGCCCTTTTTATTTATTTGTTTGTTTATTTGTTTGTTTATTTGCATATTTATTTTTTGGGAAAGGGTCTTGCCAAGTTGCTGAGAGCCTTGAACTTGCAATTCTCCCAAGGCAGCCTCAGGAGTCACTATGCTCACAGATATGCTCACTATGCCTGTTTTGCTTTCTGGTTTTTAAGATATACTCCTATATGTCAAGATAAAAAATATTATCCCTTAAGTTTGTATTTTTCCTCTAAAGACTTAATTGCTTTCCTGTTAATACTAATTTGGGTAATTTGATAAGGAACCTGTGATTTTCATTTATTTGTTGAATTTTTGGAAATAATTTTCTTGAAAAATACTATTATATAGTCTTTTCCGAATTATTTTAAGGTTTCTATTACCATATTGCAACTTAAAACATAAATACTTCTTTCTTGTTCTTTATTCCCTACTACATATTAGTCTGTCTCTATATTCTTATACAACTATGAAATTTTAATCTACAATATATCTTTGTTTCTAGTTAAATTTACCTCCATTTATATTGCATTTCCTCTGAGATTCCATAGCAGTTATGGTGATTATTGAATTATCTTGTTGGAAACATTTTTCTCTTTTCTTTGCATTTCACTTTATTCCAGAGTATTCTGTTCTAAAGGGTCATATGAATAGATGATAACACTCAACAATCTGCCTGTTTTATTGTTCTTAACCTTATCACATCTGGAAAGTTCTTTTGCCATGTGATGTAATATATTCACAGCTTCCAATTTTGAAGGCATGGAGAATTTTGAGGAACAAAATTCTGTCTACCATTTACAGTGTAAGATAGAGAAGTCATAGTTTCTGATTCACAAAGCAAGTTTCTGAAGTTTTGAATATCCAGTATCTGAATGCCTGCATAAAGGTGGTAGTATATGATAAAATAATTAAAACACACAAATAGCACTTACCATATACCAGAGATTAAAACAATATGTCATAGTCAATCTGCACAATTTGTCAGGACAGTTTGATTATTGTACCAGTTATATATGTGAAGAATCTATATATACATACACATGTGCATTCCAAAAACAGGAAGGAAGGAAAAAAGGAAGGAAGCGAGGAAAAGAAGAAAGGAAGAAAAAGTGAGAAAAAAAGATAGTTTATTTTTTGTTAAGGTGACAGGAACTCTACCTTGTTCCACAATCAGTACTGTTCAGTTCTTTAATTTTTTCTTCTACAGACAAATCTCAAATTGATACAATTTCCCTAGCAAGGTTACATTTATAATTAATCTGTAATACTATTCATTTTCATCTATATTGGGTTGCAGACAATTCCCTTTACCATTGACAGTTATCAATAAAACAGGCAGAAATGGAGAATTCTTGCCTTAAGTTGAAGAAAACTGTCATGAAGTATTATTTTTCACATTCATGAGCCCTCAAAAGAATGTGCAAGTGCATTCTGAGTGACAGGAGATATCCTATCAGTACAAAATATCACAAAAGCTGTAATGAAAGCTTTGGGCTATAGCAGACTACTACACTTAAATTAGGTGAACAGTATATCAGATGAAAAAAAAGTACTGTATAAATATCACATTTCTTTTAGCCCAATGAGAAAACTTTTTTGAGGAAAAATTATTTGTAGAATGTGGGGAATTAGCATAGGAATTTCTAAAGAAATATTATTTGTGAATCTAAAGCTATTCAATATTAATTTAGACTTTCTGATTTTCTAGAAATGATTCATAACTGAATCATTTGTTTCTCCATTGCCTCATAAGAGAATAAATATTATATAGGGAAACCCTTGCCATACCAATTGGTATATGGTGCCTAATTCTTCCTTTAACATTAAATTGATCAAAACCACATACTGAACCCTTCTTTATTTAGAATGACTGCCTCTCATGGACTCTTTACTAGACCTTCCTGCCATGAAAATTATCCAATTTCTGCATTACTGAAGGATCTGTCAAAGAAATAGAAAGTTCCTTGGGAACAAGGCACTGTGTTATCATTTGCAAAATGTTGGTGCACAGGAGATGTTTAATATGTATTTGTTGACTGCCTGAATAAATCAGTGGCAATGTATTGCCTTCTCTCTCAAGAAGAGAAATGAGAAAGTGAGCAGCTGGAGCAGAACAATGTTTGGAGAGGAAAGAAATATGTCCAAAAGGAAGTGGTCAGCATTACCATATGCTGCAGTCTGATTAAGGAGAAAAAAGATCAAGAGGATGTAGAAGCCAGATTGTAATGAGAAAAAATGTTAAAGCATGGTGAAGAGCAGCAGTAAGTGTCACAACAGATTCATATATTTCGTAGAAATTTGAAGAGAAAAAATGGTTATAGAAAGTACAACACAAGGGCAAATGAATTTGTTTGCAAGGGAAAGGGCTTTGGTAGATTCAAAAGAAAGAAAACCAGTACATTATGCAGTAGGAACACAAACACAAAGAACCTGTTACAATCATTTTTATGGCAACTTACTGAAGTGTTCTTATATTTTTCTTGTATTTTTATACAAAATAACATTTTTCTAATCATCTCAAAAATTTCATGAAAATTCCCAAAAGTAAGGTTAAAGATAATGACAAGGTATTCATAAATTAAATTTAGTGACCAATTCGTTTGCTGTTTATTTATATTCTGCCTCATCCTACAAAGGAATTGAGATGGTTAGTGTCAGCTAATATTTGCACATCACATTCTTGTTTACAAACTATTTTACATAGATACTTCCATCCACTGAAATTATGTTGAGAAGAAAGGGAAAGAAACTGTACAAAAAGATACTGAATGTCAGTTCAGGACAGAAAATATGTATAGAATCTGTATTATTTGGTGACTGAGTCTGTGTCAAGTTCCATACTATGGAGGGGCCTTAGATAAATGTATATTTTAATGGAGACATTAACATATATATCAATTTATCTTATTATTATATATATTATATATTAATATATGTGTCATATTGTATATAATATATAACATATATAAGTCAATGTATCATGTATGTTATATATATTAACATATATATGTTAATGTCTCTATTAAAATATATATTATATATCTCTATTAAAATATATATGTATGAGCCAACTCCAACACAAGCTTTAAAATAAAGATATATGCAGTGTATTATGAAAGCAAAGAAGATGAAAGACATTTCAGGCTTCCTAGAAGTGTTGATACTTCATTGGAGGTGAAAGGATTAAAAAATTATGAGATAAATTATAATTAAAAGATTTGTGCCACTAGGATAAGATTTTCCAGTAACTTACGTTATATGAAATTTAACTGACTTGTAATAAGGGATGTGATTATGAGTCTATTGCAAGCATTACAAATTTAATGTAATGTTCGCATACACAGATCTGACTTACACACAGGTAAATACATGAGATAGAAATTTAGGATGAGGTTAGGGCTAAAAAGAGACATTGGGAGTCATTAGCATATTGATGGAATTTTTAATCAGGGCAGTGAATTAAAATAACCAGAGAGGGTGCAGAAAAAGTCATACTACTCCTTACAACTTATTGAGAGAATGTGTGTTTAATAGTTAAATATGGAGGTCAGACCCCATAAAAAGACCTACAAAAGACTGGGAAAGAAAAATCAAAGTGTCACATAAGGTAGAATAAAAAGCACTTTTTTAAAATGACTGATAAACAGTATTGAATATATTGGAGAGTCTAAGTAAAATGTGTTCTAAAGAATTCATTTTAGAAAATCAGGTATAATATAATGAAGGAAATAATGGCTGCATTAAAATAGTTGAGGATAGGGAAGAAATACTGAACCATCACTGACTGGATAATTTACATAATTCTTGGCTGGAAGAGAAGTCAAAAGCAAACAGAAAACAAGACAGAAAACCTAAAAAAGAAATACCCAAATAGGTGATAAAGAGGTGAGTTAGGCAAGAAACTCAAATGACTCACGAATATAATGAAGCATGAGGGTGTTAGCTTTAATGGGCACAAATGAAAAAACAAGTTTGTTCGTTTTTTTACTTAATATGTGTAGTCAGTTTCCACCAAACCTCTCACATCTACCTTCTGACCGTCTCAAGACCACCTAGACCTTTCCTCTACCTTTATTTTTATGATTAGTCTCATTTTGGTGATTGCTGTTCATCTTCACAAACAGTGAGTTTCTGTCTAGTCGTGTCAAACTTTAGTCTCACTGCAGTTATAATTTTTCTCTCTTATTCTGGGCTCACACCAGAATCATGGTTTGGCTTCTTCCTTCAGAGGACAAGGTATGGAACTAGGAATTGGGGGAAAATGGACAGTGCATTTCATCTATGTGCAGTCCTTGAATATCAAGACATTTTTGTGACCAGGAAATGCAGTTTTCTGTGCTATGCATCAGAGGGTTTATTCAGAGAAGAATGCGAGGTTCTTCAGGTAATCAGCCAAATGGCACCCCTTTTATAGGCAGGTCAAATTTGTCAAAGAGGCTCTCTCTTAGGAGCCTGGAGCTCACAGTGGCAGGATTTGGGAGGATAGGATCAGGAGGGTTCAAGCATTCATGAAAATGCATTTCCACATTAGGGATCTGAGAAGAGGAACTTAGACCTTCAAGTCACCTCCAAAAGTGTAAATAAAAGAGCCTGCCAACAGCCACATTGAAATACCTGTGATAACTGTTAACTGAAGCCTGAATTAAGAGAGTGGCAGTCAACTAGGATGTTACCTCTTTACACTAATACTTTTTTCTCTCATTCCTGCTGTGGAGGAGTCCCTCCCTCATGGCAAGGATGGAGATGGTCAGAGAGAAGGAATAATGAAGGAGTGGCTGGAACTCCTCTTCCTCCTTACAGGTTCTTGAGCCATGATCAGGCCCAAGAGGTTTCAGGAATATTGAGAATATGAAAATGGTGTTTAAATTTAAAACATACCTATCTTATCAAATGGGACAGATTTAATAACAGAAGTGGCATTAGGTTCAGTTAGGCAAAGTGAGATCTGGGGAATGGAGGCAGTTCTTCAAGCTCCCGTCTTTCTATGTCAGAAATACTTCCAACCCAGAAGAAATAAGAGGGTTTGTAAGTAGGGTTTGTAAGGTTACCCACATGGTACCAAGTATTTAAGCTGACATCCTTCTGTTCATATCAGGTAAGTGCATATAGTACAAAGAATTCTGCAGTCTGTAGTTTCAAGGATTCTAGATTCTATTTACTATAAGTTACTCTTAGGAAGAGATATCCTGCTAAGGGTATTTTAATGGTAAATTTACTTCCCTCAGAAAATATAATCCCTCCTTTATATATATTAACATTTATAGAAATATTTTTTAGATGTTGATGGACATTTATTTTTATTTTATTCATTTATTTATATGTGGTGCTGAGAATCGAACCCAGGACCTCACAACATGCTAGGCAAGTGCTCTACCACTGAGCCACAACCCCAATCCATATTACTGATTGAAAATTTGTCAAAATTTAAGGTGTAGAACTTGATGTGTTGATGTACATATAGTGAAATTATCGCCATAGTAAAACTAATTAAAACACCCACTACCTCTCCAATTTCCATTGTATGTGTGCAAGATTTAAGGTTTTCCACTTAGCAGACTAGAAATATTCTATCCAGTGTTTTCAACTGTCATCACCATGTTACATATTAGAATATCAGAAGTTATGCATCTTTTGTGATTGAAATTTTGTATCTTCTGGCCAACATTATCCCATTTTCCCACTCCATCCTATTCCCAAAGCCCTTGGCAACCACCACCCCACTTTCTATTTCCATAAATTTGCTATTATAGGTTCTACGTACAAGTATGATCATTCAGTATTTTTCTTCCTGTGTCTTGCTTATTTTTCCTAGCATGTCTTCCAACCATGTTGTCACAAATAGGAGAATTTCCTTTCATCTCAAGACTGAAGAATATTTCAAGATATAATGTATTATTATTACATACATATAAAATATGCAAACGTATTATATATATCTATATATCCTACCATTTTCTTTATCCATTCATGGTTAAAGGATATTTAGGCTGATCTTTCATCTTGGCTGTGGTGATGATAACACAATGACCACAGAAATGCACATACAGCTTTGAGATATTGATTGCAGCACCCTTGGATATGCACCCAGAAGTGCAATTCTGATGACATGGTAGTTCTATTTAATTTTTTTAGAAAACTCCATATTGCTTTTCATAATGGTTGGAGTAATGTTCATAGTAATTTATATACCTATCTAGTCTTAAAAGAGTTCCCTTTTTTCCACAACTTGTTCAACACCTAAATTTTTGGCAATAGTAATCCTAAAAGTTATGAGATGATAGATATCTCATTGTGGTTTTGTTATTTTTGTTTCCCTAATGTTTTGCTATGTTGAAGAGATATATGTTTTCATATATGAGATATATGTTTTCATGTATCTGATAACCTTTTGAATTCTTTCTTTTTAGAAGTATCTATAAGTCTTCAGCCCACTTTTTAATCTAGTTATGTCTATTTTTGCTATTGAGCATTTTATATGTTTTAAATATTAACTCTCATGAGGTATATTATTTGTGATATTTTAATTTCACAAGTTCCCTTTTCATTTTGTTGATTATCACATTTACTGTCCAGAGTCATTTTAATTTAACATAATCTCTCATCTCTTTTTGCTTTTGTTTTCTGTCGTTTCAGGATCCTATCCAAAAAAATTAAGAGTGGTATAAAGAAGTGTGTTCCCTATATTTTCTTCCCAGAGTATTGAATACCTTTAATTCATTTTGAGTTTGTTTTTGTGCCTGGTGTTAGAAGAGGGTCCAATTCCATTCTTCTGCAGGTAGATATCCCAGCACTACTTGCTACAGACACTGTTCTTTCACTATTGTGTGCTCCTGGCATCCTGTTCAAAGATCACTTGAGCTAAACTCAGTGAGTCTATTTTTGGGGGTATATATATATATATATATATATATGTATATATATACACATATATATATACACACACACATATATATGTGTGTATATACATGTGTGTATATATATGCATATATATGTACATATATATGTATATATACGTGCATATATATATATATATATAGAGAGAGAGAGAGAGAGACAATTTGAAGATCATTTATTGGGGTTCTGATAGGGATTACACTGAATATGTAGATCACCTTGGATTGTTTGGACATTTTAACAATTCTAATTCTTCCAATATGTGGACATGGAATGTCTTTTCATTGATTTGTGTCTTTTAATTCTTTTCATCAATGTTTTATAATTTTCAGTGTATTTAAGTCTTTCTTTTCTTTTCTTTTCTTTTTTTTGCTAATGTATATGGCTTCCTTCTCACTTCAGATAGTTTACTATAAATGTGAAGGAATGCCACTGATTTTATATATTGGTGGTGTATCTTGCAACTTCACTGAATTCATTGATAAGTTTAACAGCTAATTTGTGGAATCTTAGGACTTTTACATATAATCAAATAATCGGCAGAGATGATTTTACTTCTTACTTTCTCATATGAATACATATTTTTTTCTTGCATGCAGACTCTGACTATGAATTCTAGTACTGTGTTAAATATCAGTGTGGAGAGGACATCCTTCTTAGAGAAAATGCTTTCAGTTTTTACCCGTTCTTTATGATTGTAATTGTAAGGGGTTTCATTTGCAGCATTTACTGTGTTGAAATGAGTTACTTTTAAGCCTTATTTGTCAAACATTTTTATCATGAAAGGATGGTGAATTTTGTCAAATGCTTTTCTGCTTCCATTGAGATGGTCATATAGTTTTGTCTTTCATTTTGCAAGTCTGGCATGTCACACTGGTTGATTGTTTTTTATGTTTAACATCAAGAAACAGACCTCATAAATGTCAAGGTGAACTGGACTTCCAAAACAACTGGTGTATGTGTCCAATTATGTAAAGTTTGGAAAGAGCCAAAACAAAATTTTACTGTTGGAAAACAAGACTATGCCTATGTTTGGGGAAAAGGGTGAGACTAGTGATTGGAGATGAAATAAAAATGTCTTTGGAAATACTAAAATATTTTATTTTGCTATACTTGTGTGTAGTTATATGTGCTCACTTTTGAATAATTCATTACATTGTAAAGTTTTCTTCCTGGTATATTTTTGTACATGTGCTGTATTTCACATTTTATACAATTGCATTATTACTAAATGTTTCTAATATCTACATTGGGTCACTGTTACACAGTTTTGTGTATTAAAATTTTATCAGATATAATGCCAGAAATCACTATTAGAATTTATATTTGAGTAATACATTTTCAAACAAATTTGTATTCTATATGTTGATTTATATTTACTTATAATACATTTGATTTTTTTATTTTAACAGCTAATTATGTATATTAGAAGCATTAGACGCATTTAATGGAATGATAGAACCAGTATAAATTATTGTATGATACCTAATTTTCCTTCCTTTAGCCAGTAACCTACAAGTATTATGTCTTCTTAATTCAGTAATGTTTATTCTTACTAGTAGTGCTATCCTTAAATAAAATGCCTAATTCAATTAATCTATAGTGTAAGTAAACCAATTTTTATTCTCTAAACTTTTAGACATGAAATTTTATTTTAAAAAAGAAGACTGTCATCTGAAACATTCACAATTCTTTACAACTATACCCTGCAGATCCCTATAATTCCAAATGAAACCTGTGGTAGCTATTGTTTCATAAATATACAGCAGTGATAATAGAAAATTGAGCCATAATTATAAACACTTGAATTTGTGTAAATCTAAGTTCTAAGTCCTTGCCTACAATGAAAAGAGGGCTGAAGCTTCATGCAATCACCTTGACGTTTATGTGAAAATATAGATTAGACCATCATCATTCTTAGAATAATGTACAAGCAGTTTTCTTGGTAACATCAAAAAGCGAATTGAGAAATTCTCTTCTCCCAGTATAACAATGTGGAATGAGGTTGCTGAGTTTACCACTGGGTAACCTGCCATCCTTTCTTCCTTGTCTGATTTTAGTCCCCTTCCCACACATGATTAAAGCTCCTTCAAGAATGATCAGAAACAATGACACAGGAAATGAAGAAAGTACGATTGGCCAGAGAAGGTAATTATTTGAAGAAAAATCACACCATGTAAAGTTACTTTATCACTGACTGGGTAAGGAAGTTGACTTGTACTAAAATAAAAAAAAGTGAGGAAGCCAAAGAAGTTTGATAAATGGATGCAATCAACAAAAGAAAAATGGGCACAATGATCTGACTTATTCACTTATGAGCTTCTGAGAAACGTTTAATCTCAATGAAGCCTACTGATTTTTTTATGGCTTTTGGTCAAATTCTGATATAATTTATTATAAAAATTCAAATAGTAAAAGTGACCAAGAATATAAAATTTATTTAATGAATTGTTTCCAAAAGCACACATACACAGGTAAACACTTTCCTTTTCCTTCTATTTAATAATAGTAAATCACCATTTCATTCTTTTCTACAATTTCACTTATACTTCTATTTTAACAGTGAATGAATGGAATTACTAGAAGGTATGGAATTAAAAGAACTCTGTTCCTCTCAGTAATTGCTAAATCTTTAGAAAATTTCTATGAAATGTAATTTTCTTTCATGGAAGAGTAATTGAAGACAATGTGGAAGCAGTTTGAAAGCTTAATGTTAAAGACATAGCAGTCTAAGAGGTCCAGCTTTAACATTTTCACATGCATGATGCCTTGGGAAATTCATCTTGTTATTGCTTAGTCTGAATTTCCTTGTGTACAAAATAGAGATTATAAAGTTCACACTGTTTGTTGTTCAAAATAAAGGCTTCAAGCTTGGTTCAAGGTCTGACATAAATAGGTGGTCAATAACTATAATTTTTCATTCATTTTCTTTCAAAAATGAAACTTGCATTTGTCATTACACTGGTCCATCTTAATTTCTTATAATACTTCTTATTTAAATAGTTAATTTAAAAGTTTTTATGTGTCACTAAGCTTTAGCATTTAACCATAGGATTGAAAGAAATATTTAAGCTAACAATGAATAAACAATCTAAAGTCTGAAGTTTATTTTCTTACATTTCTTTAAAAATTTGAACACATTTACCAAATTAAAAGAAAAAAAAATCTCAAACTATTTTGCAGTGAATGTGTATTCAAGTAACATGAATGAGAACTTTATATATTGTAGTCTTTAAGACAATGTATTTTTTAAAAAAGTAATACTAGCCACACACTTCAAAGATGAATGCTATATTTGGAGATACAACATAGTGAGAGATGAGTTCACACATGGTTAGGAAGCACTGATGACTGAATGACCAATTAGAGAAAATACTTCAAAAGAAAAATGGATAGTGAATGGATTCTTCCAGAAAAAATTAGAATTGCCTATGATGGTTAAGAGAAAGAATAAGGCAAACAGCAGTGGAGGAGAATAACTTGCAAAACCCCGATGAATATCATAAGTATTACAGCATAGTGTTTCCCTAAACGGAATGAAGAAATACATAGACAATGTACTCCATGTGCTTTTGTTAGATAAAAAAATTGAGCTTCATTCCGTATTCTCATATAGAAATGTGAAACATCAACATTGTTGCAATTAAAATTCTAATTTTGAGCCAGACGCGGTGGCACACACCTGTAAACCCAGCAGCTCTGGAGGCTGAGGCAGGAGTATTATGTTTAAAGCCAGTCTCAGCAACTTAGAGAGGCTCTACGCAACTTAGTGAGACTCTGTCTCTAAATAAAATATAAAACAGTCATGGGATGGGGCTCAGTGGTTGAGTGCCCCTGGGTTCAATCCCCAGTACCAAAAAAATAAAATAAAATAAAATTCTAATGTTGAAAAGTTTAGTTATATTCTTCTGTTTTCATGTTTATTTAAAATCATATTTAAGTTTATCAATACCATTGTGCTGAGTTATTATTTTCCTTTTCTGTTTTTTTTTAACTTCTGCATCAGAGAAACAATTTGTTATTCAAAGGGCAATATATCTTTTCCTACTTTCAATATGCAATGATCATTATTCATTAATGCAAGAAGCCTCCGTTTTAAAGACCTTCCTCTGCCAACTAAACATTGTAACAGATGCTAAACAAATCTTGAGTCAAATGAATAAATTAAAAGAATCAGAAGAAAGTTATAGAATAGGAATAAATATTTGTTGATCACATATATCTGGTATAGATATGCAAATATACACAAAATGCAAACATATCCAAACTACACAATGAACTCTTAACAATAAGAGGAAGAAAAGGGCAATACAAGAGAGCAGTTCATCTGACAGATATGTCACTAAAGAAGATCGACAAATGGCAGTTGTCAGGTGTACAAAGACATGTTCACTATCGTGTCATGAGGATATTACAAATTAAAACAAAAATGAGGTATTACCACATACTACTAGAACATCTAAAATCCAAAACACTGATACCACCAACTTCTGACAAAGATATGAACAAACAGAAACTGTCCTTCAGCGTTGGTGGGGATGAATAAGAGCATAGCCAAGTTGGAAAACAGTTCGGTAACTTTTTACAAATCTAAACATAGTCTTAACCAGAACTGAACTCATGAAAATTTACGCCAGTGACTTATAATTGAAGCCCACATACAAATCTGTACATAAATATTTATAACTTTCAATTTATAATTTATACAACTTATAATAAAGTTGTCGAAAATTGAAAATAATCAAGATGTCCTTCACGGGGTGATCAGATAAGCTATGGTACATTCTTACAGTGATTTGGGGCTCAAAAGTCTATGATCAAACCGGTATCTAGTCAGGAGTTTCTTACTGTGCCCTCACATTGTAGGTGGCAAAAGAGCACAGGAACAAAAACCCACTTCCACAATCCCTTTTTTTTTTTTACTTGTTCTTTTTAGATACACATGACAGTATAGTTTAGTTTGTCATATTATACATACATGGAGTATAACTTACTCCTACTCTTCAAGGACCTTGTTCTTGTGGTTGGACGTGAACTCCATAATCCCTTTCATAGTGGCATTCATCTGTTCATGAAGGTGATGCCCTCATGTTCTAAACACCTACCAAAAGGCCCCAGCTCCAAACACTGTTATATCAGGAATTAATTTTCCAATACATGAAGTTTGTAGAAGACAGACCAAGGCAACCATCTGATTTATAACCTCCAGATCTGAAATATACAAAGTGTCTTTTTTTTTTCATCGTACAATTGGAATAGGCACAACTTTGAGAAAACACACATTCACAAGAATTCTTTGTCTTGCTTTGTATCAGCAGAAAATTAAATCCATCCAAAGATAGTACACCCCAGAAGCAATGGCTTCCTTTGTGCTAATCAATGTGGGCAGTCATACAATGTCATTTTGTAGAAAATGAGCATCACTGCATGATTGGCTCAGTGCTTCTATGCTGTCCAAAATGTAAATGCTCATTCTACATATTTTATCAGTTAGCTTTTTATAGTAAATGTGGTACAGTGGATTACTGACTTCAATTATTTATGGTAACATCATCTTATATCCTGATTGAAATGCATACTTTATAAGCAACATATTAAAGAAAGAGAACTAAAGGTTACCTCAGGGGATGCTGTATTCAAATATAAATGTAGCTTCAACTTTTCAACAGTGGTACAATTCTTTTTTGATTTTTTTTCTTTTCGCATTTATTTTCCCTGTCTAGCCACATGCCAATCTATACTTAGTATCTCTTCAGGATTAGATTAATTGGAACTAGCAAATTTTAAAGCCTATTGGGATCAGGCAGGTTAATGAAAAATAAATGAAGAAATTCTAAAAAGAAGAAAACAATAACTTGTGGTTTGTGCTGAGACGTGTGATAAATAAATAAATAAATAAATAAATCCTGACTACAGTGAACAAGTGCTTTTCAGCCTAGCCCACTGGTGCACCAATAAATGTGGATATTCTTTAATGTGTAATTTATTTTTCCTTTCTTAAATACTGAAATGAAATGTTTGCTGGCATAAACACAGCTATGTGTGGATACATTTCCTGTAGAACATCTGGGTTTTTAATTCCTTCATTTCACCCATAAAAACATTTTAGGTAGTTGTGGTACCCATCTTCTTTTACATATAAGTAAATTAAGCCATAAATAATTTAATGTTTTCTTTCAGGATCACCCCCAAGTATTGCATATGTAAAAATTGAACCATGAAATCCATCCTCAGAAGCAATGCACAACACTCTATGATTGCCTTGGATAATCCACACTGGAGATTGATGTACCTGCAGTCACGAGTGCCTTTTTTTTTTTTTTTTTTTTTTTTTTTT
>JAJEJO010000376.1:519815-602934 GCA_020662805.1 Glaucomys volans | reverse complement strand
TTTTTTTTTTTTTTTTTTTTTTTTTTTTGGTCTATCATCCTTCCTCTGTCCATGTATAATAGAATTATGGGTTAGGCATATTAACCTTTGACTAGATTTCTTTTATTACACTGCAGATAGATATTGCCTTTGAAAATTATTTTGCCAGATCATTAATTGCACATTTGTTGACCTCTTGTTTCTCTTTATAATTCCCAGTTCTCAACTTTTCTTTCAAATTTTATGTCCTTGTGTTCATTACATCATTCAACCTTGTAAGAAACCTTCTTGATTACATCTATCCCACTATGATTATGCCTTTCTTTTCTTTCTGTTTATTATGTGTGACCCATGTAATTTATTACTTAAAATTATAGTATTTCAAATGTACTGATGCCAATCAAATGTGCTTATGTTATTTAAAATGTAGGTTTTGAGATTTTTGAAATGCAGGATAGAACTTCCTATTTCTTTCTATGAATTTCCTCCTGTCCTCTGGAGCCCAACCAATATTAAAGAAAACATATTAAGGTCATTCAATGATTTCTCATTGAATAAGAAAGAATAAGTATTTTAGGTTTGTCAAGAAAAGTGGGAGAGGATCCTTTTTAATCTAAATACATTCACCAGTGACTCTCAGGTATGCCAATGTTGAGAATATAAGTAGTAGCAAACATTTGCTCACTGCATTTTTTCATACAACTCTCCCAAAACACAAAATATGAATGACTTGACAAAACTAATGGTTTCTTTTATATCTTGTATTAAATAGAGTACAGACAGGAGACAAAAAAATGCACTAGCAATTTCAACAAGGAAATTTTAATACAAAGAATAGACTTTTAAAAATAATTTTATTTGTTCTAATTATACATGATAGTAGAATGCACTCTGATACATCATACATAAACGGAGTACAACTTCCCATTCTTCTGATTGTTCATAATGTAGAGCCACACCACTTACATAATCATATATGCACATAGGATAATAATGTCTGATTCTTTCTACTTTCTTTCCTATCCCCATACCCCTTCGCCTCCCTTCACTACCCTCTGTCTAACCAAAAGTACCTCTATTCTTCCCTAGCCAACTCCCCACTGTGAATTAGCATCCTTGTATCAGAGAAATCATTTCTGCAGTTCTTTGGTTCCTTGGGATTGGCTTATTTTGCTTAACATAATATACTCTAGCTCCATCCATTTACTGGCAAATGCATAATTTCATTCTTCTTTAAGACCAAGAAATATTCCATTGTGTATATGTACCACATTCTCTTTATCCATTCATCTGTTAAAGGGCACTTCGGTTGGTTCCATAGTTTAGCTAGTGAGACTAGATGTTTGTTAAAAAAAAAATTCAACTACTAAAAAAAATTAAAACAATCTAAACAGCCAGAATCAGCAAATACTAGGTTGAAAGACACTGGACAATGAAAGGAACTGAGGACAGGAGTGTTCCCTCAAACTTAGGCTGAGATTTCACTCTTCTGTGGCTACACAGAAACAAGCTGTCTTCAGAGGTAAAGACTTTCCAGATACAGGCCAAGGCTCACCCACAGAAATGTCCACCACTGTCAAAGGATGTGAGCAGATGTGAGCTTATCTATACAAGCAAACTACCCATTGGCAACACAGTTGCCCAATGTAACCTTGGAGCTTTGATAGACAGTCACTTGCCAGAGGATCTGAGGAGGGCTGCGGTCCATCTGTAGAGCAGCCAGGCAGATAAGGACTGAGTGCTTTCAAATTGAATGTATGGTTGCTATGAGAGTAAGGCTAGATCAGGTTTGTGGCGCTGAAAGGGGAGAACCAGTGGGACTCAGCTTCTGGCCTCTGCTCCTGACAGCAGTAGTGAATGAGAATGGCAATGTCTTATTGCCACAGCCACCACACAAGGTCATCCTAGTCCCTGTTACTAGAGAAACACCTTATTGTGTACCAGCTAGCAAAGCAGGAATATTTGCAGAATACACAAAACAGGACAAAGGAGGTTGCTGTTAGGGTTTTGAGACTGTAAATAGGTACCTGCCCCAATCTCACATCACTGATCATCTTTCCTTAACATGCCTACCACTATTCCCAGGACTTACCAGGAAGATCTAAGTCGGCACTGTGCTCCATCATTTAGTAATATAACCTCATCTGAAACACAGTGGCGCCATACTGGCATCATTTCAATAGTAAAGAGTATGTTCAGAATCTACTTAGAGAAAAAGGAACTTCTGCTTCATTGATTTGAGCCAGATCATTTAATAAAATGCTTATTTTTGGCAAGTTGAGATAACTCATTAACCAACAAAATCTGTGTACATGTAATTTCTTTTACTTCTTCCCAGTCTGTGTGTTTATAGTAGTGAAGGCAAAGATAAGAAAAGGATACATGTGTGTGATTACAAAACACTTCCAAGTATGATTTCAGCCTGTATTTTGGCTTTATTCACAAAAGATTAAAATTAATTGTATTACCTTTTAATCATGATCTCAGATACCCTTCCTTACAGTGTCTTCAATTAAAAAGGACTCACCCAAGGTCCAGAGACATTAGTCCACTTGTCTAAGATTTCAGAAGTAAATACTGGCAGATTGGCCTGTAACTGAAATTTCACGTTTTTGGATCCCAATTCCCTTACCATATTGTCCTCATTGGAAGGAGCTAATGAGTATGTCAGACCATAACTACTGACAGCATTTTACACTTCCTTTTTTGTTTCTTTTAACCATGTGAAATTACATTTCTTTCAAAGTTACTTTTTGAGTTAATGTTGCTACTTAGTAGCATGAATACAATTATATAAGCAAATATTACTGAGAGCTGTATGTGATATGCATTTTATTTCACAGGAAACTATTCATTTTAATCTAAACATATATGAAAATTCTATCTTAGAATTATTTGAAAATTACCAGGAAACACAACCTGTTTAGGAAATCGTTTTAACTTATAAAACAATTGTTAAATAAAATTTAAAATGTGGGCTGGGGATATAGCTCAGTTGGTAGAGTGCTTACCTTGCAAGCACAATGCTGGGTTCAATCCCCAGCACTGAAAAAAAAAAAAAATTAAAAAAATTAAAATGTGCCAATGCTGTCTTCTAAAATTAAAAGACCCCTCATTTTCACTAATTTTTTTAGTTTCTTTGCTAAATATGAACTATTTCATCTTATTTTTATATTTCTTTTTAGCTCCTAAGTGAATAATTTCTCCCCTTCTTTTTAGTCAATGCAAAAATGGCAGGAAAAAAATGAAGACTGATAGCATAATACATCAGAGGCTGAAGAAATTACCTGAGATGTCTTAACACAACCATGTGACAAATGCCACCAACCTCCTTCCCTTCTGTGAACGGTTTCTTTGTTTGATATGAGTGATACATCAGTGACTATCTAAGGACAGACGATGACCAGAGGTCAACTGTATTAATGTACCAGACACTTCATTCCTAGGGTATATAATTTGTTGCTTCTCTAAAAAGTTATCATATTCTTTGTGTATTTTAATCTGTCATATTTCAGGGTCAGACAATTTTCTTAAAGTGGATAGGAAAAATTCATTTAGAGTAAGCCAGTGCACTGGATGTTAAGGTGAAGCTACTCATTCACAAAGTTTTAAAGTTACAAGCAGGTAGAAAACTGATGACTTGTGTAAAGTAAAAATATCTCAGGTACTGAATGTCAGAGCAATTTTGCTTCTGGAGAAAACATTATACTTTCTTTCAAGGATAAATATATTTAAACATAGCATTCAAATATATAAAACAACCTCAGAGAAATATTTTATTACTTTCCATTTCTCATCAGGGAAACACTTCCAGATATTTCAATGGATTTCAGGATTTTAGAGCAGGGATTATCACTCTTTTCAGCTCATATGCATTGCAGATATTAAAGCAGAGAAAGGCTAGATTAATTAAACATATTTGAGCCAAAGAGGCTCATGATTTAGAGAAAGAATAGAGACCAGAACTTTTATTTGATTCAATATATCATCCATCATATGCAAATTCTTCCACTTACTAGATAATAATTACACAAAAGAAATATACTGGAAATTGTTACAGCTATTTATATAGACTTACGTCCTTGCATTTATATAATTACCTGGGAAATTGTCTATAAGGGATGTTAGTTGTGGATAAAATACTATTTCATTCATTTATAATCCAAACTTGGAAACTGAATTTTGTAGTTGAAGCACAGCAATTTATGTAGATGCAGGCTGCTTTGGTGTGAATGTTTGGTTCCTCCCACAAAGTCATATGCTGAAGTCCTAACCTCCTTGTAGGTAGTATTAGGAGGTGGAATACATCCATGGAATACATCTCATGAGTGGAATTAATGTCCTCATGAAAGAGGCCAGAAGGAACTCAGTCTGCCTTTCCACATTGAGAGGACACAATTAGGTGGTGCCTTACATGAACCAAAAAGTGACCCTTAGCAGACACCAATCAGTTGACACTTGAAATTTGACTTTCCAGCCTTCTGAATTGTGAGGAGTAGATTTCTGTTGTTTATAGTCTACCCAGTTTATACTCTTCAACTACATCAGCCTAGCCCAGTCACAGTGTCATCAGAGAAGTCATTGTTAAGTACATCAAAGTTATCAGTATACTATCCTTTCCAAGAGGTGTGTTTTGGGGCACTCATGATGATTAACCTAGAGATTTCAACAGAAAATTACAGATAAAGATAATATGTTTGATTCATTTAATGCAGAATGTTTTTAATCAAGCATTGTGAATATAAATGAATTGTACCCATTATCTACTTTTCTCAAGTGAATGAAAATTCATACTGCTTTCACTCAATGTGTGCCAAACAACAGGTGCAATAAAAAATGGCATTAAAATATATGAGCTCTCTGACAAGGGTATTAGTCACCTCTTGCACAACAACCTTTCTAGTGGCAGGGACATTCACTAAGCTGTTATAAGGAGTTGGCATTTTCAGAAGTCATAGACCTCTTTAATGTCAGTCATCTGCATAACAGGACTATGATCTTTTGACTGGTTTTCCAGTGATATAGAAAACAATCCAAGTGATTTACTAATTTTGGTACTATCTGAAAGACACAGTGACTTATTTCAAAGAGTCATTAAGATATCATGAGCAGCTCATAGATACTCAATTATCTATGGGAAGACAATGGAAAAGTGATGATTGACTTAGTTATACATTTTAGAGATACATGCCAATGGAACAGGGTTATTAGGCAGACCAAGTGGTTCCATAAAACTCCATTCTTAGGAGATTCTATGGGGTTAGGGGCTAGCATGCTCAGCTCTTTCTACTACAGTTCTTGATCCAGTTTTGAATGAAAATTATATGGCTTTTAGCCTTTATCTTTATTTTGACTTATCTTAAAATGTGCAAATTTTTGTATTTAATCGAATGGATTGATGATAGACAACTGTGCTATTTATTCTTCCTCTGACTTGACTGAGTAACTATCTATTGTTTTCATTAAAACTTTTCTAACATGGAAATCCATCTATTATATCTTCATATTATCTACCATTCTTCAGTACCATTTGCCCTTCAACCATAAAGCGTGCTGTTTATAAATTGACATCATTCTATTGTATCAGTGTTTTAGCACAGTATGGAATTAATGAAATCACTGTGTGACATATCATTTCTCTCACCATAATAAGTTGCTCCAGCACACATTCACTGCATGAGAGACCTTAAAGGGATTTTCTTTTATAAATTCTTTGCAACCATTCCTGGAAACTCCAAGATTAGACATGTATGAACCTGTATTTGTAGATCATTGTAGCTCAGAAATATAATTGAAAGAGAAGTCCCACAGATTTATTATATAAGAAAAAAAATAGTTGCCTAATCATAACATGGGTTTTTAATGTATTGTGCATGTAGCATTATGCATTGCATTGCTTTTAGATGGGATAACTAAGGATAATTAAAATCTATAGTGTACAACATTTTATTATAAAAATAATACGTGAATCTTCATCTGCATCATAATAACTTTTGATTCTATTTTGAATGACGATATAATTAACAAAGATATGGGATGCAAGGGGAGGTTCAGGGTTGGAATGATGAATTCTACTTTTTGTATTCAGAGTTGAAGTTTGTGCAAGGTTAAAGAAGAAACGATCAGACATCCAGTGAAATCTGGAACAGATGTACAACTACTTGAGCTCAGAAATTTCAAGTAAGGAGAAATTTTGAAGGACTTTGAAAGGGCAAAGTGGAGATCATAAATGACAGTGAAGGAAATGGTAAAATATTCAAGTAAGAAAGAAATCCACACAAATAAATTTCTGAATAAATTCCACTTTTAACACAAAAACCAAAAATGCATTGAGAGGATAAAGGCAATTTATAGTATGTGAATAGCTGGCTAGTTAAGTAGGTACATATTTCTGAACTCTTGATAGGCAACTTTAATACATTGTTCCTTTGATAATGTTGATAATATAATTGGGCATAAGAAAACTTTATGTGTCTAAGGTCTGATAATAGGATCAAAAACTGTTCACTACACATTAGACTTGTTGTGAGACTGGGATTTTTAACTCTGGAAATTCATATTATGCTTGAAAGATGACTTTCACTTAATTAACTTCATAAAAGAAGTCACGAATGATTCATTTTCTAAATAGGACTAAAACCTTTGTGTTTGTTACACCTGAAGGATATTGCAAATAGAATCTTAGTAAATTTGGTATTTTAATGACCTTCTACACTGATACCACATTGACATCTCATCTATAAAATGAACAAAAATAGAGAAAAAAGTTAATGAAAGATCAGAAATATGTGCATTAGACCTAAATGTCTAAATTAGCTATTGAAACAACTAAAACCAGCACTAAAAAAGTACACAAAAATGAAAGGCACTCCACAAGCAAAAGACAAAAGAGCTAACTTGAAACCCACAAAGAGGCCTACACCAAAAATTAAATATCGAGCTAGAATTTTAAATGAAGTTTGGCTGTATTTCAATATGGAATAATTTTGTACAAGGGAATTTTTGTCCAGTAATCCATTAACACATTTTTAAATGTTATTGTTAACATTTTATTTGATTCACAGTGATGCATTTTATACAACTGCAATTCACATTTGCTTCCATAGCAAAATTGGAAATGTTAAAAAAGTTGAAGTCAATAATTTGCATCTCATATTATACAGATATCATGTAAAAATAACAGTAGATGTCTTCCTGTATTTCTCTTATGGTTTTCATTTATGGAGAAGGCTACCAGTATTTGAAACATCCCAAAAAGAATATGTATTTCAAAGAGGAGAATCAGCTTAATTATATAAATAAAAACACCCTTTATGTGGATGAGAATATTTATACCAATATATGAAGCCAAAGACATATATTTTATGCACATACATCATAGACAGTCTCAAGTGGAACACTGAGACCAATCAGAATATGTCTCCCATTGCGATACACATGTTTACACATACCTTTTGAACCCAGCTTCTTGCATCATCTATGCATAATAGCTAAAAATGATCCATGATTCTGTGGTTAGGGAAAAACATGAATGACTGGCATGAGGGAGTTTAAATTAAAGAAGTTTATTTGGTAATTGGCACATATAGAATAGATGTTTCTGGTCAGCAGCAGGCTCTATTTCACTAAAGCAGTATGGAATTCAGATTGAACTCAGTTGGCTCTGTCTTCTACAGTTCAGTTGCCAAGATCTTTGGTTTCCAGTGATGGATATACAGGTTATTTCTATGTCTTGACAATTACAAATAATGCTACAATGAACATGGGTATGCCAATATCTCTAAACATGAGGGAAATGCCAATTAAAACTAAAATGATATATCATCTAACGTATGTTAGAATGACTTGTCATAAAGATAAAAGATACATGTTGGTGAGGATATGGAGAAAAGTGACAACAATGTTTGTAGAAATGTAATTTAGTATAGTTATCATGGAAAACTGTATGGTGGTTCCTCACAAAACAAACAATACAACTTCTGCGAGGTCTAGCAATTTCCTTTCTAGATAGATATCCAAAGGAACTTAAAGTCCATCTGTAAGAGTTACCTATACCCCCATGCTCACTTTAGCATTATCCACAATGGAGTTTTCTAAGTCTTTGAAAAAAAAAAGAAATCCTGTCATTTGCAACAATATGAATAGATTTAAATAGATTTAAGTAAAATTAAAGCAGAGGCAACAAATGTCCCAGGATCACACTCATATGTGGAATCTGAAGAAGTGGAATTCATGGAAGCACAGAGTAGAAGGTTGATGAAAAGGGACCATAGGCAATGCGGGCATAAGAAAAAGGAAGATGTTAAAAGATGTTGACTGAAGATTATTAAGTTTTATTGAAATGGAAGAAATAAGTTCACTCAGTTAATTGACTATAGTAACTAGTGATGTACTATATCGTATATCTCAGATCACTCAAAGACTGGATTTTAAATGTTCTGACCACAAAGAAATGATAACCATGTTACGGGAAGGTCATATTGATAAACCTTATTAATGATTTCACAATATATGCATGTGTCAAAACATAGTATTTTACTCCAAAAATACACATTTTTTTCAGTTCAAAATAAAAAATGATTTTAGGAAAGAAATGCAAATAACTGAAAGATATCTTTTAAAAAACTATATAATTCTCACAGATATGCTATTTTCATTTACTCAGAAGGAAAGATTTATTTACAGGAGATTTATAATTAAATAAGAGTAGAAGAATACAAACAAAAACAAAGAGCAGTGAGTATTATTTCTTTTCTCTTGTATAATTTAGATAGCAATTCTAATTCCATCATGACAGGTCAAATAGAGATGCTCATTAAATAAAACATAACCCTGAAAAAGAAGTCTTATTGTTGTTAAGATGCAGGAAGAATAAGTAGTGTAATAATATTAATTGTACATGCTGTGTGATCATTGTTCTGTAAATACCTAAAAATCATTCTGATATTCATCTTCCATGAAATTACTTTAAAGTCTTAACAGCAGTTGCTTGTGTTTTAAAATGATTATTGTGTCTTTTTTCCTCTTCCCTGAAAAGCCTACCTAACAGAAGTGGGGAGTAATATCCAATTATCTCATCTTCTAATTAAATAAAAATAGATTTATCAGATTATATATGAGAACATAACTGAAATAATTCATGAGATTGAAGAAAGATAAAAGTATGTATGAAGAAAGATGAATATTAAAGTTTAAAGAAGATTAGATCAATTAATTTGACAGAATGCTTCTCTATATTGAAATAGTTTCTTGGATAAGAAGAGGAAGTAGAAAAAGATATAGAAGTCATAAAATAATATGAAAGAGAAGATGCATGCAACAAGGCTAATGCCAGTAATAAACTATTATCGCTGAATATTTAAAGAATCTGTGAGTTCATCAGCTATTGAATGCTTTAATTTCATTACCACCAATTCAATTAGTAGACTTAAAACCAACTAGTATCCAACTATGGAATCTACAGATTTTTGTATTATGTAATCAATTCCATTTACTACCTGAAATCCACTTACTACATATTGCGTGGGTCAAATATTTTACCAGGTACTGGATCTACAAAAAGTTGAGTAGAAGGGATTCCTCCCTCAAGATACGTATTTTTGGTAAGAGAAACATAAGTTATATAAGTCAAAGTGTGTTTATACATTTATAAGATAAACAAAAAATTTAATTTTTTAATTATTACAAATATTTAACCCATGAGAAATTACATGAAAGTAAAGGGCTCTGAATTCACACAATTCGATATTGTTTATACATAAAAATTAATGTTGGCCTATATTTTAATCAAATAATATGCCATTGCAACTATGTGTTTCTGATATTTATTATGTAACTTCCTTTATTCTGAGTCTTGGTGAAACACCAAGTTAGAATGTTGTGGGGCGCAAGTTCAAAACAGACCTATCAGAACTGAGAAGTCCAAATTTGAGAGTCTTTATTAGCTTGCCAGCTGACTGTCCCACACAATACCCAAAATGGCTATTGGGAGAATAGTCCCAACCCTAGGGTTGCAGGGGGTTTTACAGCATAAGTCAGTACATCAATCAAAGTGTCTGTTACTATGATTTAAAACTACAAACTAACATCATGAGATCTGAAATTATAAGCAGAAGGGGAAGTAGGTCAAGATGACCTTAGTTGGATACAAGTTAAAGAATGGTTACTAACATCCAGACAATTATTGCTGACATGGTACATTGTTCAAGAAAAATAGGAACCAAAAAGAGAACAATTTTACATTATAAAAGATTTGCCATTTTGTGTTCCCTTGTTACACTGAGCAACTGTTGATGGGTACAGAGGTGGGGTATTCCCATGGGGGAAGTATTTCCCACATAACATGGAATCTCAGGGTAAAATGTAGTCTGTTTAGTCATTGCTCGTATAGCCTGGCCTATAACATTTCCATGGAGTCAAATATGTCAACCCATCACAGAAGTTACCGGAAACTATATTTCCTCATGCTGGTGTGGTGTGGGCTTTCTGCCCCTTCTCGAGTTGTTCCAATCTGATGCTCTGACAATATTGATTTCTGTACATCCATTGTTGTGAAAAGTCTTGAAATACAGCAGGTATAATTCTCAATCTATTTACAGTTGCTTCAGTTGAACCTAGTACCTAATCAATTTTTCTCATAAATAAAGAGGAATAAGTCACATTCATTTCCAGAATTTTATCTATCTATTTGAATTATTACCCTTATTCCCCAATAATTATTGTTTCATTTTTTAATCTTCATATCAATTTTAGCAACACCTAGAAAATCGTCAGTAAATATCACTTCTTTGGGGACAAATATCTTTTAATGTGCTACATTAAATTTTGGCACTTTCACTTTCAAATATCTTGACACTGCAATAACATTTTAAATATATACTCCAACAATAGCAACTTCTTACCAAACATAAACACAGTTATTTCCAAAAAAGTCGTTAAGATCAGTATCATAAACATGTTCTCACAAAATGCATTTTTTCCATAGGAAAAAAAGAAAATGAATTATATTTTTGAAGGAAGCACTTAGAAAATTGTTCCTATCCAAACTGGGACATACACCTCAGTAGTGTACTAATTAAATAGAGTTGCCATATGATATGTTTAAAATTCTCCTTCAAATGTTTCTGCTACATTTCAAATTTTGATCACACACTGAGTTAAAAGCTCTATCTTATGCATCTTTACTTCCAACCTCAACAGTTCTGTAAAATAATTTAGCTTCTTGTGAATATGGTTATTAAATCATGGTCAGACTGACCACTGATCCAGCCCCAGGAAACACTTGATTTTCTAGATTCACAGCTACATAATTTGTGTCTTCACAGAAATTTTAATTGATAAGAAACAACTTCTAAGCACAACTCTAAATTTTAACATTATTCAAAATATTTATTACTTTCAATAATTTTTGATTGTCAATCGGGCACATACTCAACTTGGTGTAAAATGTTACAATAATAAATACCAAGCAACAAATGATGCAAAGCATTTTATATCATTGCTTGTATTCTGCTTTTCTTAAATTATTTTTTGTTGCCTAAAAAACTGTTGCAATCTAAAGTATGTGCTAACCATGATACATTGCATATATTAATTCTTTACATCTATCTATGTCATAAAGTTAATAAAATTGAAACTCTGGAGAAATAATAAGATTGCTTTCATTAAAAGTAGACACTTCCAGCCATTTCCACTGAAGCCAATAATTTGTCATACTGCAAATAAAAGGAGCACAATTAAGAGCAAATGAGTCCTCTAGTCTTTGTGTGTCAGAGTGTGGTCAATTCAATGTCAAAATCTGAAGAGGTAGCTTTTCCCAAACAGACCCTCCTTCTATTCCTACAAACCATGCCATTTGAGAAAAACATCCCTGACCTTTCTACTCTCAGTCCCGCCTTTCCATTTCTACTTTGCCCAGCTATATATCAGATATAAATTATAAATTATAAATTCCTTGAGTACACAGCCATTCACTAGTGACTTCTTTTTTTATTTCCTTTCCAATTTTGTCAGGAACTGGAATCTGTAAGAAAATTTAACTCTATGACAACTAAAGTTAAATCATATAAGGACCACCTCTTCACTTTAAATAGTTTGAAGGAAATATATTATTCTTCACTAACTTCTTAAACAGATTTTGTAGAATTTAATTCAACTTTCTTTATTATTTAATTTTATGCTAATACATTGCTGAAAATGTAAGAAAGTCTTTATGACACATGTGGCTAGCCAGGATGTACTATTTATCTGGAGTTTTGAAACCCAGCTTATTTATCTGTCTTACTTTCAATTCACGAAACTGAATGTGATTCCTGGTCAACAGAACATAGAAGAGCTTCTGCCATATTCAATATTAAATTAAATATTAATTAATTTCTTATGCCTCATATAATTATTTTAACTATTTCTGTACATTTTTAACTTGAGAATAACATTGAAAATATAATGGCTTTTTTTTTTCAAGAATTTAATGAAGCATAAACAGGACCTCTACCTACTTTAACTAGAATTATTGCAACTCTGTGAAGAATTTATTGTTGTAATCACAGCAAATACATCTGGACCTAAATGTAACTGAAGGGCAGCCCAACACTAAATGCTTAGAGTTGATGTCAAAAACTCAATTTGATATCTCAATATACTACTTATTCCAGTATTTCTACTGTCTTAGCCAAAAGAGGTGAAGCTGGGCGAATTAAGCCCCAGAAATTAACTCAGTTTCTGTGAAATATGAGAAGCCAAGACACTGCCTTACATTTCACCAAATAATAATTGACAAAGATAAAATTACAATAGTGAAGATTATGTTTCTTAAAAAGTACCACAAAACATAAGTGGACTAAAATGATGTTTATAAGCAAACCAAGGACATAACTGTATCTCAGGGTTTCCTTTCATTGTTTAGAGGGCTGGGTTTTAGTTGGAAACTTTACACAGTTGTGTAGAATAGGAGAGAAAAATATTCTGAATGGTACTTAAGATGCAGGAGATCGGTTAAATGCCTGCTTTCCCATTGTTTCTTTCTTTCTTTTTTTTTTTTTTTTGAGTATTACATAACAGAAATCATAAGGTCCTTTGCTTTACTCAATAGATTTCCTAATGTGCGAAAGACAAATGTCTATTTCGACAGTGATAACAAATTTAAACAGTGATAACAAAGCTAAAATTATACAAAACTCTTAGAATATGGACCAAACAAAGTGTCACCTGACTGATGTAAAGAAAACCTAACAGGAAAGCAATCACCTTTCCAAACTTTCTCAAGGAAAAAATGTTATCTAAATGGGAATAAAAGCCATGCTCTTGTCCATACTGTTAAAGTAAATAGAAACACTTTTGACTTTCACAGCCTCAGTAAGAAGCAAACTTCCACCATTTGCACAATAAACTGAAAATTTATAACTAAGGGTATAATGTATCAGAATTTGATATTCCAAATCCCTTTGACATAATCACAGAACAACTAAAGACACAATTTTACACTTAGACAAAAGGTTTTGGTACATCCAAAATTATGTAGGATACAAAAAATGCTGTTGGTACACATTACTTGTTATAAACGTTATATCATTAAATTACCTAAACACCTACAAGTTCCCATATACAGATGTACACACTTGAACATGCTCACCTGAACAAAGTACTGCTTTCTTCCCTAGGGGATGTTCTCTTAATATGGGACAAGAAACTATAATCTCTAAGGTTATTGAAGATGAAGTAGCTTTTGCTATCACTTCAACAAAAAGAACAAAGAAACAATCTGTCTCCTATCTTTTTTACCACTGTTTCCTTTCTTCTTTCAAGTGCATCTGCTCCTCCATTCACTTGACCCAACCACCCTACATGTTATTCCATACCTTGACTATTCTAATCATCGCCCTCCTTCTCTTACAGATGGGTGTTCCCAAGATTTGCTCATTCTTTTTTCATTCCACCTTTCTTTTCTTTCCCCCTGCCACTTTCTCTGTTCCCATTGTTTTTTTCTCTTGATTTTTATATTCCATATAAATGTTTGATTTATATAATCATTGTCAACAATAATAATTGTGATTTACTTCTGATGGTTACAGTGATTGATGATTTTAAGGGTTATCTTGAGGTGAGCATTGGTCCTTCTCAATTATTCAGGATTTCTTTTCAAATATGGTTTCAGAGATGCATAGAAGACATCACATTCACATAGTTAAAATATATTTTATAATACATATGTAATATATTACACTGTGCAGTACTATTGAGTTTTGTTAATTCCATTTTAACAGTAATGATATATTTCAGTATTTCATAAGTTAAATGAAACAGTTATGGGATATTATTATCTTACTTTTTTTAAGAACATTGCCACAAAAATATGTACTAGAAAATAGTGCCTTATGGCAACTTTGTTTTCTGTTTTGCTACTGAATTTCATGCAAGAATTTCCTATCTCACTGAAATTAATAAATCCAAAGGTAGAATAAAGTGCCAAATCCTTTGGAAGAAGAGACAAAACAATAAAGCAATGAGAATCTATGTGACCAATTCATCAGAAATATCTTTAAGGCATTATTTAATAGTTTATTGATAAACATTTTTCCCTTATTAATGAGTACATGTTTCAGTAAATTACTACCTATCATTTTGATTTCAAGGTCATAAATATGAACAGCTCTCACTAAAATGAGTAACTCTCCAACCTAAAAAAATATGACCAATTGGTCTGTCATATTTTCAATTAAATAACTATCTTTCATATTAATTCTTATTTACAAGTTGACTTCCTACTTGGCTAAAATCCATGATTTTCTTGGTAATTTCACTGCTAGATAGATGTCATTTGTGTAAATTTAATCTTGAATTAAATTTTATTTCAAAATATGCAATTATCTCATGCATATAAAGCAAATATAGTATTTTATTTAACATGTTTTCTCAATTTTTTTACATTGAGATAAAATTAAAATTCATTTTTTCTTAACAATGTTTTAGTTCATTTTCTCTGACATTGATACCCAAGAAAAACAAAAACACCAAAACCAAATGCTATAAAATTCTTATTTAACAGTGAATGATTTGCAGTACTGAAGAAACAAATGATCATAAAAAAGAATATTCTTACCTGAATTGTTAGAATATGAGTTCAGAAGTGTTCTCTGACCATGTTTTCCAATTTCTAAGATTTTAAGTGCTATTTTTGTTGATGGGGCTGGAATGCTAATGAAAATCTTAAGAAACACTAGCAAAGAGTCGGTTACTTCCATGAGACTTTTAGCTGACAATAAATGTTTTGGTCATCACTGTAAAGTGGACTTTCTGAAAGGTATATTTATGAAGCTACAACCTGTAGCTGATATAACTGAAATATAAATAATTCTAAGATGAAAATGTGGAGACTAATCATCCACTCCAATGCATCAGAACCATGTGCAAATTCAGTAATTAGCATGATTTCCTCTAAGCAGACTAATTTTATTGACTTTGATAAGAAAATTATTTTCTTTTCTAGTCCCCTGAATCAGAACTTTTGAAAGTCATATTTAAGACTGATTCATTGCTAAATAACAAAGCCCTCAAGGACTTTCCCCAAATCATCACTGAGATCCTTCAACTGAGGGCCATGGACCATTCACAAAAATAACTGTTTATATACTCCATCTACTGTTACTTATTATATTGATACAGTCATCATGACATGGTAGATATTACTATAAATATTATTATATGATAGATATTAAATAAACATTTGTAAAAGAATTAATTAATCATTTATGTAAATAAAATATATCTATAATAGAAACTCAGCATTGCAGAAATCAAGGAAGAAGAAAAAAATCTCTATTTGTTATTAATTCGCTACTCTTTGGAATTTTAACCATAACTGTGCAAATAAGACACCTCGAGTTTCCTTTCATAGAAAGTTTAAATAACTAGAAAATGTAAGTTATCTATTACTTTGGCTTAGAAAATATGAAAAAATACCATTTTCACAAAATTATTTTCATGTTTATATCTGTGGTGACATTTTATTTCCCTTCTAAAGCCACAGAATTCACTAAAAGTATCTCTATTTCAACTGGAACAACTAATGAGTATAGACTAATGCATATTGTTGATGATAGCACTGTTTTGAATATGCTGGTTTTTTTAGTGAGCAGTTATTTGACTCTTTTCAACAATCTGCTTTTGTAGATCAGTTTTATTGGAGTTCAGTTTTTGAAGGCTAAATTGTTCCATACCAAACATATATTTGCATATGTGTGACTCATACAATACACCTGTGTAATTACAATCAAGTCATACAATATATTTATCATCCAAAAATATTACCTTTGCCCCAATTGTGTCTTCTTCTACCACTTAGATTGGGCAACTAGTAATATGCTCTCTTTAACTGTAGATTAAATTTGCCTTTTCTTTAAATTATGGGTAATATGAACAATGTTACTACGAATATGTGGTAGATTGCATAGGAATGGAATTGCTAGATTATAAGGATAATTTAATTTCTTTTGACACCTCGAAGTAGGAATTTAAACCATTTTCCAAAGTATTTATCATTGTATATTCCTATAATATATAAAGTACTCTCTCTTCCACACCATGCATGGTCAACTTTTCAGATCTAAGTTAATAAATGTGATAGGGTATTTCATGTGGTTTTGAAGTTGTCTTTCCCTAAGGATTTTTAAAGCTGAATATATTTTAATGCATTTTGTTGAAATCAATATATTTTTGTCTTTTTTTTAGTTGGGTTTTCTGTCTTCTCATTATGGAGTTCTAAAAGTAAATTGCACATTCAGTTTATGAGTCCTTTGACAGATATATTTATTGAAGATATTGTTTCCAGTCTTTGATTCGACATGTTTTTTTCTCAGCAACACCTTCTTACCTAGTAGTATATATTTTGTGAAATTCCTGTTCAAATTTTGGTCAGTTTTTGATGGGTCATTTGTCCTTTTACTATGGATCTGTGAACATTTTCTTTATATATCCTAGGTAGCAATTATTGGTGATATACATTTTTATTTTTTATTTCTTTTTCATTGTACACAAATGATGTATGACGTTTTGTTTCTATGGTTTTACACGATGTAGATTCACACCATTCATGTAATCATACGTGTATATAGGATAATGATGTCTGTCTCATTCTACCATCTTTCATATCCCTCCCCCCTGAAGAATTTTTTTTGCTATGCTTTCCTTTAGAAGTTTAGAATTTGAATTTCTAAATTTAATCAATGATGCATTTTGAGATGGTTATTGTGTGTGGTTTGAGTTAAGATCTGAGGTTAGTTCCTTTTCATAATGGTATATGGCTATTTCATCAAACTTTATTGATGGGACCTTTGTTTCTTAATGGGATTCACTTGGCATACTTGTTTGAAATTAGTTGGCCCATCTCTGGGTTCTTTCTTGGGTTCCATAGACTAATGCGTTTTATCAGATTGAAGACAGTGTTATCTTGAATAATGCAGTTTTACAGCAAGTTTTGCAAATCTTCCAATTTTTTAAAAAAATTCTCTTTGGTGATACTAGGTCATGTCCCTTTCTAAATAAATTTTGAAATCAACTTTTATATTATTATAACATGTCTTCTGGGAATTCAAACAAGATTTCATGAAACTTATTTGTCAGTTTAGAAAGAATGAACATCTTAAAAATGTTCAGAACTCCCCAGTCCTTAAACACAGCATATCTCTCTCCTTTATTATTTTTTGGGGTGGTTGTTTTAAGTTTTTAACTTTAAAAAATTTATCTCTGTAGTATTTTGTATATATATTACACATATTTTTAATAATGTATCTGTACCTTTGATTTATAATTCTTCATTGTTAATATATAGAAATATAATGTTCATATTTTTACTGTGGGTTCTCCTAAACCCACTTTCTTTAAAATTCCTAGGTAGTGTGTGAATACTAACATGAATTCTGCAAGCAATGTATTTCTTACCTTTTACTTTAAAGTATTTTCAATACCACTTTTTCCTTATTATAATTTCCTTATTATAAAGGCAGGAACTTCTAATACACTATTGAGCTAAAATAGAAAGTGGCTTCCTCTGTTTGTTTTATCTTAATGATCTGAAGAATTTTTTTGCAGATTTTTTTCTCTTTTTTAATCTTAGAATTCCTTGACGTGTCTATGTATGTGAAAGTATATTTTTAATCAAATTTGAAAAAACATGATCAATATTTCTGTAAATTCCCTCACTCATATTATTAGTATTAATCCACACACGGGACTCTATTAAACATTTTTTAGACATTTTTACTTTAGTGCTTCAATCTGTACACATTCTACTGATATGGTTTTAAGTCATCTAATATATTTCTTAATCAGTGTTTAATCTGTTAGTCATATACAGTGGAATTTCCAATTCAGGTAAATTTTCACCACTGATTCCTTTTTCCATTTTCCATTTTTCTTCTTCTTATGTTCATGCTTTTTAAAATACCTGTACATACTCTTAGTAGTTGTGAATATCTTCATCTACTTGTTCCAGCATTTTACTTTACTGAGTGAACCCAGAGTTCCTGCAACCTCTGCACCCTCATACAGCCTGGTGTGAGCTCTGGGAACTGTTCAGTTTGCAACTTCCTGGTACTTTGGGTTTGTGGAATTTCACTGTACTTATTCAATGATGCCTAGGATGCAGTACTTATTAAGGGCAACTTCCAGGCACACTTTTAGAGCTACTCTCTTTGCTTCTTCATGTTTCTTTAACTGTGGCTTCAAATAACATGAATACCTAATTCTTCAACTCATTAAAAACACCATGAACCAATGGACTAGAATTTCTCTCCAGAAAGGAAAACCAAAATGTTGGGGAAATTTTTCAGATTTATCACATCTTTTGCTCCTCTCTTAGAAATCACATCTCTACAATTCCGATGTTCAATAGATGAAAGTAGATATTCCATGTGTGTTGTCTAGTTTACTATTTATAGATAACACGTTGCTATGTGTAATCCTTGTTCCTCCAAGATAATTAAAATAAAATTTTCAACTATAATTTTGATTATTCCATTTATAAATGCAATGTAGAATTTGTAAGGATGTAAATAATTAAAAGCAATATTAATTGTGTTAATTGTGGAAAAAATAGTAGTACTGGTTGCTGTCTTTAGTGCAGTGGCAATAATGCAGACATTTTACAAATGAAAATTTACATTTGTTATAAATAAAGTTTTTACTTTCCTAATTGAAGAAAAATAATAAACTTTATGGAAGAGTCCACTGATTAGATGGCGGCAGGAGCATTCTTTTCAGTTCTGTTCACTGTATATTATAGAGTTATAGTTATCCTTAAGAATAAGAAAGAAACATGATAAAGATTCAATATTCAGTAATACTGAATCCAATTGTTAGATTTAAGATTAAATTGTACAAATGATGAGGAGCAAAGCTTATCTGACGATAAGCCACAGTATCTTAACAACCAAATTTGCCAAAACATGGAATTAACTGATTATATAAAATTTCAGTTTTTTATCACCTAATGCATTTAAATGGAACCTGGATGATTCCTCTCAGTGTTGTGGTAGAGGAAAGTGGAGTATCCAGTGAAGCACTAGATCAGAAGACTATAATTTACGTAGTTGCTGTGAGTACTTATCATTGTATTATATTTTGTATCTCACCACTGTTCTCAACAAAATGAGAGAAAAAATTTGAAAAATTATCCAACAAGCTACAATATTAAAAGATATCCATGATGTTAGAAAATTTTCTGCTTACTAATAACAATTGCTTTCTGATAAGAATTTTCTTTCATGTTTATTTTTCAATGAGGCCAGTGAAGACTTTTACATTATAAAATAAGGTTACCTCCTATTATAGTTTCTGACTAATTGGTTCTCAGGAAAATATGTAATGCATTAGTAAATGTTGTATAGGTCTAATTTCAACAGTTAAATAGGGATTGAGTAGCAAGAAAGGCATATTCCCTGTATGGTAAACTTCCTGGCTTGAGTCAATAGAAAGAGGATACTGCAAACTCAATTGGGTACTACGATTTGCTTAAACATCGTAAATTTCCATAAAACAGTAATTTAATCACTTTAAAAATCTTATTTAATAATTTACTAAATGTTCATGATAATTTTAATTGAGTCTTGTTAAAATATGCTTATTTTCATGAGAATGTGCTCATAAAGGTATATTTTAAATAGATTAAATTTTTTAAATAATTTACAAATGAAAGTAAATAATATATACTTCTATATGCAATGATAAAAATAAATACCCATTTAAAAAAATAACATTTTTATGTCTGCAGTGGGAACAAATACTTTCTTTTAAATAATACACCTAGCCATCTGCTTTTCCAAATCAGGCATTATAGAAAAATACCTTTCTTGGGTTTCAGCTTTCTGTCATTGAAACAAAATTCCTGAGGAAAATGTCAAGGATGAGATATTTGTTTTGCTCATGATTTCAAAGGTTTCAGTCTGTGGTTACTTTGCTGATTCTGGGCTTGTGGTGAGGCAGAGCATCATGGTGGGGAGGGAGAGGCAGAGTAAAGCTACCATGGTGATGAGAAAGCAGAGTGAAAAAGAGGAAAAAGTCTGGGATAAGAAATACCCTTCCAGGACACAGCTCCAATGTCTGATGTTCTCCAAAGATTCCCCACCTCCTCAAGTTTCCACTACTGCCCCCAAAAGCCCAAACTATGAACCCATCACTTCCCAAGAGCCCCACACTTGGACACTGCTGCACTGGGAACCAAGCCTTCAATACGGGACATTTGGGGAACATTTCAGCTAACCCTTGCTAAAGAATTTGTGAATTATTCAGTATTAAATGCTATGTTATTATATTAAGGCAGTGTGATACTACTCTGTCCGTAAAGGTGAAACCTATGGTTAGAAGATCAACCTCACCCAAAGGAAGTTTCATTCCTGATAGCAATGGTGTAAACAAATGTTCCTTTAAAACAAACATGGAATATGGAAGGTACAGAACGCCACCTGAACTGAAATAGGATAATCTGCCCCTAGATGTTAACCACAAAGATTTCAAAATAGATTGGAGTCAGTTTCTGAATTGAGCATTTAAAGAAGAAACACATGTTATAGAAGGCTTAAATAAGACAAGGAGATTGCAAAATTGAATTTAACCAGTATTTTTGTGTAGAAATAGAAAAAGTATAAATACACTAATGTTACTTTGGCAGCTCTGATTAATAGCTAAGTGTTACGGTACTCAAACTTACATTCTGCTAGCTGTTTTATTTCTTTTAATAACTGTGTGTAATTTGATGTAATTTTAATTTTCTTCCTTTAATATTTAATGAAATATTCTGAACAGTTTCAGCATTTTGAAGATAATAATAGCTGTTCTTTACTGAGTTGTTTTATGATGCGCACCATATTAAGAAGTGTTATACATGTCACTCAATTTTAGTCTCATCTTCAATATATAAGTAGGTTTTATTCTTTTTCACAGATGAAGAAACAGACTAAAAAATGCAACACTCTCTAGCTTTCTCCCATAAGGAAGTGGATGAGGCCAAAAGTCATATGTGATCTTTCAGCCCAAAGGCATTGCAGAGCCTTTGCCTGGTGGGCCTTGCGGAGTGCTCCCTTCCCATACCAGCTGAATGCACAGCCAGGGCAATGGAGTCTCTCAGAGAGGTTGCCATCCCAGACGAGGCTCCCCAGGGCAGCCATACCTGCATTTCTACATCACGTACTCCTTTTCTGAGGTGTCCTTATTGGGGGAGGACTTTAACACGGGACTTTTCTAGCACCTTTGCCAAGATCTCCTTATTGGGGGTCCTCACATAGACAATTTTCTCCCCTCTGATTCAGTACTTCCACACACTTAGCCCTTCTCCCCCACCCCCTTCACTTAATTCTGAATCCATAAAATGACAGGAGCATTTTTTCCAGGGTACTTCCGCAGTGAGACAAAGTGAGACAGTTTACCATCTGTACTGATACATTGTTTTTAAATGGTCTCCAAGGACTTAACTTTCCTCATTTACCAGGTTAGTGCTCTTTAAGTCTTACTCACTGCTCTGGTCTCTTGACCACATGGCCTACAATGTCAATCTAACAGGAATGACAACTAACAGTTCCTACTTAGTTCTCTTGAATGTACTTGTCTACATAATTGTCTTTAGGAATTTTACTTGAATTTGAAAATGGATCAATGAATACAGCAAATAATAGTTGCTAGCAATAGCATTCTTATGTAGTATGTATATTCATACCTAGTATATATATATATTACATAGCAAACCATGGCATAATATTATCTAAAATAGATTCATGTAGTCATTAATATTGGCAAATGGAATAATAATTGGGTGCAACAGACAACTTAAAAATTTTATATATTTGAAGTGTTGGGTAGGTGGGAAAGTAGGACAAAGGAGGAAGACATTTGCTTCAATAAATTCTGGACGATTTTATTAAAAATCAGAGTTATAATGGCCATATTGTTAAACACCCTATTTTCATAATTTAAGACAATTTGGCTAAGGTCAATGTCCAGTATTGTCAATTCCAAACTTACTGAAAAGGATGGGAACTTTTAAAAAGCAGTGCTACATTTGACACTGAATGACATTTTTGACAGTCTAAGTGTAGAGGTGAAGATTTAAATTGACCATAAAATAACCTAAGTATTCTCATTTCTAGTAATTTTCACTAAACTTTGTGAAGATGTTATACAGGGACAGAGTTCACGGAGAATAACAGAAAACACAATAATCTATTGAAAAAGTTTTATGAAATCTGTATGATTTATTAGGTAAAATAAGCACAGGTTATTTGTACTAATTCGTATTAACAAAAAGATAACTAAACACAAATAAAAATTTGTCACTTTAAAACATTCAACACAATGAGTTTTTCCCACAAGGAGAGCAAGTTGTTTTCACTTTCCAAGAATTCATTGTGACAAGTTTGTTGAAATTGCTAAGAAATGAAGTTTTTGTTCTTAGAGCGGCTCGGAGCCAGGCAGACATTTAGAGTTTGGGTTACTGTTGTCTACTGTGAAGCGGGAAATCACTGACAAGGCGTTCTTCCTTGCGTAGCAATGGACTGAACCACCACTGCAACTTCTTAGTTTGTGTATTTGTTTGTGTTTTGTTTTGTTGTTTTGTTTAGGGCAAAGCAATACGTGAAGACTTAAAGATATTTTTCATATAGCACATTAGGAAGTCTTGCAGAATAGATGTTCTCCAGGAATATTGGAGAGAAGAGTACCCCTGGTTTTGAATGTACAATTGAGAGTCTTGTTATCTACTGAAATTGGTGGAACAGGAGTAAGGCAAAGGGTTTAAAGTATCTATTCTGGTCAAATTTCTATGATAAGTTGCAAATAAATATTCAGTTTCATATATTACACATTATAAGATATTAGAAAACTGGACTACAGCAAATTGAGAATTTCCAGTATGGTAAAATCTAGCAAGAAAATGATCATAATTATTCAATGTAATTTGTGGTAAAATTTGATCAGAACCCTCAATTGTCTTTGTTCTGAAACACTTAATTTACTAAGTATAATGAACTCCCATATCTAATAAATTCTTACTATTTACCCTATTCAAGAAAACAAAACAAAACAAAACCTTGTTTTCTTCCTAGCTTTGGTGGAATTTTAGGTGTTGCATATAGCTGGTAGAGAACACGAGGCAGGCATTTGTCTTTAAGGACTTACTGAAATGGGAGTGAAAGCAGCTAGTAAGGTTGTTAGCCTCTGAATATATATCCCTTATCTCGTTGCATCTATAAAATAGTTTTTCAATAAATATACATTTCTTTTGGAGGTTTGATCATCTCTTGAGAATTAGGGGATTTAGTAGTTAAAATGTGAAATTGTTGTTATAGAAAATAGATTAATGTAAGCTAGAAATATGTAAGTTAGAAATATGTAAGCAATCTAGAAATATACATATATATGGTAAGGTTACCATATTTTATACGTGATTGTCACTTTTGACAGTTGATTGAGGTTTGTGCTCATTAATTTAGAGTGGACCCTATCAGCCTCACATATTCCTTTCTCTAGGTGCAATCTCATCTTCCCAGGTAAATTTTCCAAGGTGATACGGCTACATACTATGTATTAAAATATGAACTCAAACAAACTGCATTTAATTCCTGGTCCATGCACTTAACTATCCTCCTCTGGAATATAGCCAAGCATATACTTGGAAGCTAAAGTCCTAAAACATATAATGAAGAGTATTATAGAGTTATATTAATATTATATGAATTAGTTCAAAAACTAGACACATTCTAACAGCCCTATTATTCATCAAGTTTTCTTCAGTATAGTTTATATCCTTTATACCCACTAAATAGTGAAAAGTTTTTTTTTTATAAAAGAAAAACTATTTTCTAATCTTTCTTACCCTCAAAGTTCAATTTTTTTTTTTTTTTTTTTTGCGATGCTGGGATTGAACCCAAGGCCTTGTGCTTATGAGGCAAGCACTCTACCAACTGAGCTATATCCCCAGGCCAAAGTTTAAGTTTTGATATTGAAATGATGGAAAAATTATCAGGACGCTTGAAACTTTGTACTGAAGAAAAGGGCAAAAACAAAAAAGCGCCAGGCGTGGTTGCGCACACCTGTAATCACAGCACTTGGGAGGCTGAGGCAGGAGGATAGGGAGTTCAAAGCCAGCCTCAGCAACTTAGCGAGGCCCTAAGCAACTCAGTGAGACCGAGTCTCTAAATAAAATACAAAATAGGGCTGGGGATGTGGCTCAGTGGTGGAGTGCCCCTGAGTTCAATCCCCAGTACCCAAAAAAACAAACAAACAAACAAACAAAAAACTTATTATTAAATTGGAGTAGTGGATTAAAAAAACAGAATTGAAGATCAATAAATTATCAACTTTTTAAAGCACATTGGGATGACAAAAAAGAAATCTTCTGTATATTATCATGCATTTTCTCTCTAATCCAAAGCCAAACTGATACCAACCATCATTTACTTTAAAATATTAAGAACTTGTGAATCATAAATTATATAAAAGTTTAATATAAATGTCAAATGAAATGACATACCTATCCTTTTAAATATGAAATTTATGAGGGTAGAAAGACTTTTAAGCAAAATTCAGCAGCCTTTCCACTAGAGATGGAATTGATAAAGATGGAAGAATCAGTGACAATTACCTAAAGCAGATGGGGTCTTGAGTTAACTAAAATAATATTCAGCAACAAATAAAGAAGCACATTGTTTGGTGAAATACACCGTCCTAATTCACTGGAAATATTTATGCACAGAGAAACTGACTGGAAACTTTAAACAAGTATCTGCTCTAGATGAGGGATTAAAATGGAAAATGAGCACTAAAACTTCATGTCTTTGCAAATTATGTTTTAGTGAAGAGTAGTGATTCTGGGGTATTGATATCTGTGTAGAATGGGAAGAAGTTTCAAGGGGAAAGGACTCACAGGAGGAAATCCAATAAAAATGCTAATTGTTACTAAAGTTAATTATTAAGTCATTAAAAATAATCATTTGCCCTGATTTTGAAATCTGAGTTATGATCACAGCTTTGTGAAAATCAGTCATATTAGCATATTATTGATGGTTTGAACTTCCAATTATAAAAGGCTCAAAAGACAGCTAATGGCTCACATCATATGAATTTGTAGAGCAAATTAAATATAATACTTAATGAAGCATAGAGGCTATTAGTGCTATTACCTATAAACACTTGCAGAAAATAAAAAAGGAGGATTAGTGTGTGTTGTTCCAAACCCTCAAGTGGCATATAGCAAGGTCAACTGGAAAGAATGAGGAAATATTAGAATGTTGTGAACAGATGGCAACAGCCTAGAATTTAAAACAGAAACAACCCTTACAAAGAGGGGGATATAATTCTATGTTAGGTTAGGGCATTCATCTAAAAGTGTATATGCAAAGATTAACATAAACACTTGTACAATTCAGCCCATAAAAAAATTACCCTGATGTCTTTAGTTTAATCCTGAATGTTTTAAGCTTTCAAATAATTAACGAAGGTGAAAAGGATAATATATGTCAGAATGTGCACTTTTAATTCAGATCAACCTAAACCGAAATCTTATCCTGATACTATCCATGTAACAGTAATTAAGTACATGTTATTAGACCACTTTTATGCAATGATTTACAATTTCAATATAATGAAGTTAATAATGTGATTGGACTGGAAGAGACCATAATAAATTATTAGTCACCTCATAACTAAATAACTAATAAATATTTCAATCTTTATTGGAAACTCTAATAATGGATAATGATGGCCCAGAACAAGACCTGAAAAACTTGATTTATGGCTATGGAAACTACTATTATCCATTAACAGTATCTTCCCTGGACATAGGATGGGATTTCATTCTGATGCCATGGGTCTACCAAACACAGTCACATGAAGACCTCTTAGAATTTCTTGCCTTCTATCTTCTAAAAGAAAAAAAAAAAACTGAAACTAGAGAAAGTATGTCTCTGATAAGAAAGAATACAAGAGTGACTGCAAGATTTCATTTCTTTTCTTTTTTTTTTTTTTTCTTTTTTTGTACTGGGGATGGAACACAGGGGCACTCAACCACTGAGTCACATCCCCGACCCTTTTATCTGTTTTATTTAGAAACAGGGTTTTACTGAGTTGCTTAGCACCTTGCCATTGCCAAGGCTGACTTTAAACTGGCAATCCTCCTGCCTCAGCCTCCCAAGTTGCTGGGATTACAAGAGTGCACTACCTCACCTCACTTACAATTCTTCTTCTCATCAGAGTTTATTCCATTCTGTGGCTAATGGATGAAAGAAAGTCAATTTGTATATATTCCTCTAGATTCACATAAACATTGGTACATATTAGTGTTTTATATTGAGGGAGAATATTTTGTACTTTCTTATGGTAAAGTGAAAGAGAAAGGAGTACAACTTCTATGGATTAAATTTTTAAGTTTGGCACTCATGTTTAGTAATACCGACAAAGAAGCATTGTGATTATCTCTAATTGCATTATTTAATCTAATATTTAATATTATTCATTTAATAAGCAATATCATAAGTCCTTCCTTTATTTGCACTTAAGATCATTCATTCATTTTACATTTTTATATTCTGAAAATATATTTTGGGAATTCCATTTTTATTTCTCTATAGATTTCTTAGAAATAATTTTAAAAATTTTGCTCTCAGAATCATAATATGTCTTTAATTCATTAAAATATTAAAAGTTAATACTGTATTATTCCATGTAAAATGTAAGAAATTTGTGAAAGGATAATTTTACCATGCCCCATTCATAGTGCTAAAGCTGTCATTGTAATTTACATAATACGTATAACAAACCTCATAATACAATTCGAGTCTTTATTATATATGCTGTTTTAAATAGAAAAAATTCTGCCTGGTGCATATCCCTGTGTGTTGGAGGCATGATCCTCAGTGTGCTGGTGTTGAGGTGGTATAACCTTAAGAGGCTGAGTCCATTGGGAGTTCCATAGGTCACTAGGGTCTCTACCATGGGAAAGCATTAGGTAGTTCTCATGCAGTTCCTTAATAGTTCTAAAGACTGAACTAAGGTTTTATGGATGAGTTAGAAATTAGATAAGATAGAAGAAGTGGGAGGAAACTTCTGTATAGATACTGTTGCATGGCAAAGACAAGGCACAGATATGTATGTGCATGGGGAAGGGTGAGTATTTCATTACAGAAAAAATTTCAAATTGTACTCATTTATAGGGTGCCATGTACCATCTGGATGCATGTATACAAGGTGTAATGTTTAAATAATGGTAAGCATATCTGACTCCTCGAAAATATATAATTTCCTTGTGGTACAAACATTAAAAATCCATTTTTCTAGATTTAAAAAAAATATATTGCATATTATAATGCTCTATAGTCACTCTATTGTGAAAGAAAATACCAGAACGTTTCCTCTTGTCTAACTATAATTTAGCATCTGTTGACAAATCCTTTCCTCCCCCCATTCCTTCTCTCCCCAGTTTCTAGTAACCACCTTTCTACTATCAATTTTAATGAGATCAACCTTTTTTTTTTTTTTGGTACCAGAACTTGAACCCACGGGCATTTAACCATTGAGTCACAGTGTTTTGAATTTTTTATTGTGAAACAGGTTCTCACTAATCTGCTTAGGGTCATGCAAATTTGCTAAAACTGGCTTTGAATCTTCCTGCCTCAGCCTGCTGAGAAGCTGAGATTACAGATGTGTGCCACCATGACTCACAAGAGATCAACATTTTTTATCAAAAATTTAGATGAGACACAGGAAATGGCAGAAGGTGACATCTGACTGATATTTGTGACTCACAATATAAAATGTCTCATCTATTGGGTTCTGCTAGTCACAACAGTTTTAGTTGATTTGCTCTATTTCAAGAATATCAAAATAATACTGCCATTTAAACTTGTGTTCTAATTATTTTCCTTCATTTGTGAAAGAAGGAGCATAATTGAGCTCAGCTTTGTTTTCCCTCAGATTCCTAAGAAGAGTCTCATTTATAAAGCAAAAGAGAAAATAAATGTAGGTTAAATAAGAATAACTTAATTTGAAATACAACTATCAATTACAGAAATTCATCCATTAAATTAATATTTTCCAACAGTTCTATCCACATGCATTATTTTTAAGGTTTTCTATCAAAATAGTTTCATTAAAATTTATATGTTAATCAGAAAGTTTACCATTTAATCTTGCCTAACATTGCTCTGCATTTAGTTTTGGGATTCTTTTTTTTCCCCCATTATAATTTTGAAGCAATTAACTCAGAAGGAAAAAAGTAATTTGCAGGTTCGTATAATTGCACAGATGTTAGTCTGCTACACTAGAAAGAAAAGAATAGAAGGATTCTAAGATTTTTTTCAAAGAGAAAATAGAGACAAGAATATGCACACGTTAAATTCTTCTTAGGTTGATAATTCCTACAAATCTATTTCAAAAATTTCATACAAATACATTGAGCTTAATAAATGTGTGGTATAGAAAATTGATTCAGGGCTTCTGAGATTTGCATAAGCAAAGTAGAAAACTAATTAGTAGATGGAAAAATTGTAATTATGAAAGTCATAATAAACCACTGCAGATAATTTACCTCTTTTTCTTACTTTAATAAACTTAAAGACAGAAAACCAATGATAAAGAAATTATTTTCCATTCAGCTGTACAACATTCTAAGAATTTAAATTCAAGACATCTTTATCAGTTGATTTTCATTGTTGAAAGGGTTTTAAATAAGTTTGGCTGTGAAGACCATAGGCACGGTGTCTATAAACCTCAATTCTTATTTAGGTATTGAATTACTCCTAATTTAACTGGCCCTCAAGTCTGTCCTTAAACTGGCTAATGCAGAAGACAGTGCACTACATATAAATGTTTATATTAGAGACTCTGCTGAGCATTTGATTTAGTGTTCATTGTAATTACCTGTATGCATAAAATTGAACAATTATTGGGGTATTTTATTTATTCTCCATAAAGAATGTTTTCTTCCAAGTTCTGGCCTATTGAATTTATTACCTTTTAGTCATATAAATATCTATTCTGTTCACAAAACTATATTTAATTATTTATCTAATAATTTTTTAAATGTACCAGCTGAATTGTATGATCTTATTTAATTGCTTATTAAGATCATCTCACCTCATCTTTGAATTTTTAAGGCATTTTCCTTTCTGGCTGACTTCATCTCATATTTTTAATAATGTGGTGACTATATGACCTTATTCCTCCTTGACTGCAAAGTACAATGGCAGCCAAGATTTCCACTGGGATGCTACAGCTGGCATCTTCAAAAGTAAGGTAGGATTACCAATGACGCACCTTTAGAAGTCTCAGAAGTCAAGTTCACCCCTGGATAAGCTTGGATGCTTATCTGAAGCTTACCCAAACCTTCTGAATCTGTAAAATTGAGCTGTAAATGTCAAAAAGCAGACTTTCTCATGAGATTTACTATGCTTTAACTTTCTGTTCCAAACCAGGAATACCAAGAGAACAATTTCTCCTACATGTCATTGTGGCTCTTTTTCAAGTCTTAAATCAAAAAGACTGAAATGAAAATGCGAGCGTGAAAAAAAGAGATAGAATCCAAATTAGTTTAAAAACTCATTTTAAAAGATGAATATAGAAAATTTGAAAAAATATTATACTCTTATTGGAGTTTTCAAAGTTAAAATATATCTGAGTACAGTTTTCCCATTTGGTGATCAAATAGATTTAATGAAATTTGTCATTATTGTCTTTTCAAAATCAACAAAAGACTGTGTTCATGAAATTGCAATACTATTTTAGTCAGTTTTTCTGTAGCTATAATTAAAAGACCTGACAAGAATAATTATTAGAGCAGGAAATGTTTTTTTGGTGCTCACAGTTTCAGAGGTCTCAGTCCATAGATGGCCAACTCCATTGCTCTAGGTCCAAGTAACATAGATTGTCATGGTGAAAGGGTGTGGGTGGAAAGGAGTCCAGGAAATGGCAATCAGGAAGCCAAGAGAGAGCTCCTTGCCCATTTGGGACAAAATGCAAATCCCAAAGGCATGCCCTCAGTGACTTCTTCCAGCTACACCCTACTTGATTGCACTTATCACCTAGTTAATCCATATCAATGGATTACTACACTGATTAGGTTTAGGCGCTGATAATCCAGTCATTTCACCTGTAAACTTTCTTACATTCTCTCACACAGGTGCTTTAAGGTGATACCTCATATTTAAACCATAACCATAACAAATACCATTCCCTAAGAAATCATCCTCCCAATGTGAATATTGAGCGAGCCTAGAAGAGCATTTAATACTTGGTACCTTTAGCTTCATGCTGAGAAACAGGGATATAAATTCAAAACCTATGTTATTCTATAATTTTAGGCATGAATCTACATAAACTATGTTTACATATTCAAGGCTTCATTTCAAGGACTATTAATTAAATGAAATTTTGATAGATAGTAGCACAGAATAACTGTTCATTGCATAGCTTAGAGATACACTACCTGCATCTGTATGTAAAGATTTCCATATTTGCTGCTCATCATGTCACCCAATGCAATATGAGGGTCTTTGTTTCCTAATATGTAAATGAACATAGGAATAATAGCATTTAATTCATTATTGCTGATGTATAAGTATTAATTACTTAACACAGTTCCAACCTTGGAACATTAACATTGCTATTGTTCTCACTCCCTGTGTTTCATGAAGTCCAGAAGTTAGATTGATCATTTTTTGCCTCCCATTTTCAGAATATTATATACTCTTCAAAATGTCCTTCTTTGTCATCTACTACTCTGTATTTTTTCCATTTTGCTGGTTCACCACCCTTCAGACTAGCCCCTAGTCCTTCATGAAGAACATTCCCTTGTATTTCCTTTCACACATGCCCTGTAACACATTATGAAATTTGCCAATCATAAGAAGTCTCCCAAACTTGAAATCACTGATTTCTGAATCCAACCCCCATCTCTCTAGTTTTCTCATTTTCTCTCTTGATTCTTGGCAAAATATTTATAAATCTTAATTTTAAATCACTGAATCCGAGGATTCTTCTGTGGTGTTTTGGTTTTTGTATGAGATATCCCTTGAAAACTTGTGTCAATTTAGCACTGTTCAGAAGTGAAATGATTATATTATGAAAAGTGTAACCATCTCTGTGAATTAATTCCTTTGATGGGTTGATGGCATGAATGGATTACTGGGTGGTAACTGTAGGCAGGTGGGGCACAGTTGGAAGAAGTAGGCCAGGAGTGGGGGGGCTCCTTTGGGGATTATAATTTATCCCCCCCACTTTTGTTTTTTTTTTTTGTTTTGTTTTGCTTTGTTTTGAGCTGAACAGCTTTTCTCCACCAAACCCTTCCACCATGACGTTTTGTCTCACCTCAGGCCCAGAACAATGGAGTTGGCTGATCCATGAGCTTAAAATAAACCTTTCCTCCTTTAAATTATTCCTGTGAGGTATTTTGTTTACAGTGAAAGAAAGCTGACTAACACAATAAGGCATTTTCCCAATACTTGAAATACTAAAATGTTTATGGAAATGTTACCAGACATGAAATAACCCACAACTTTCTAGGCTAATATCTATCAGTTCCACCCGTCTTGTTATAACACATTTTTGGGTCAGTTTGATAAATACCTATTGACGCCTAACCATGAAGTAAACACCCTGCAGAGATGGAGTAATGAACATAGGCTACATGGTGCCTCCTCTCCTAAGGATGACATCCTGTTGTGGGAGAACTGGTTTTAACAAACAGTTACCCAATTAATACACGTAGGCATTTCATAAGTCAGTGACTCAGGAGAGAATGAAATAAAACACCTACTTTAAAAAAGGATTTCAGGCATCTTTGAGGGTTTGATACCAAAACTAAGACTTTAAGAATGAGCAGAATTATTCAGATAGTCTTGGTATAGGCAGAAAGAGAATGGTCAAGTGGTAGAAACAGCATACAGTGAGACCCTGACCTGGAAATTGAATTGTCATTTAAGAAACAATGGCAGGGGTGTCTGGAAGAAAGAACAGGGTCATATCACATAAACCATTTATGGAAATTGAAGAAAAAGAACTTGCTAGTTGAGACTAAGAAACTTGAATAAAAACCTAACAAATGTCAAAAACAAAACATTTCTTGAGAAATAGACTGACTGCTGTATAGAGGGACAGAAACAGGAAAGAAATTAAGAGGGCAAATCAGAAGGTTGTGGCTGTACCTCAAGTTACAGAAAAATAAAATAAATGTCTTTGGAGTTAGAGATACATGTTGCAGATAGAACCAGAGTTGATGTGAGTTTAAAAGAGTGAGTGTAACAGGGTGATCTTCTGGGTTGTTCCATGAGCAACCTGATGCACCTTGTTGGCTATTACTAAATGGGAGACTAGAGGAGAAGCATTTGTGGTTGAGACTATTGTGAGTTTCTCAGAACTCTACCTCACTTTCAGCCTGCCTAGGACCTCATACCCCTGACTCCAGCGAGGCTTTGGGGACTCACATGTCTGCACTTCTACTTCAGATTTCCAGTGTCTCCTTACCATCTCACTGTAGTTGTCACCTCACTGGTAACATGTGTGCATCAAATCCAAACCTAACCATTATGTTCCCATTTTTACACACGCACATGTATACACACAGGTAAGTACACAAATATGCACGTATGTGTATTTTATAGATGACATATGTAAAGTAGAAAAAATAAATCTATTCAAAAACCCGCAAACCCCTACATGGTTACTATTGTACATGTTAATAATACAATGTATTTTTCACTCATATTAATTATCTGGTTATTCAAGTCCTCAAAGCTAGATAGTCAGGTGTCTTATCAAAGACTTGTACTTTAAACTGAAAACTTAGCAAAACTACTGTTTATATTTGTAGTCAGTGTTCTCATGTTATAGTTGGATCATCATGCTGGTCATTAATTAATTATAAAAATATACCCTATGGTTACATACAGTACTACAAAAGACAGTGGAGATTTATAATTGGAAAAACAGTTTACAAATTCAAAGAGCTTTTATATTTATTTCATGAGCCATGACAATCCACTTAATATTTTTGAATCATAGTGTCTTAAAGTGTAAGATAGGAATAGTAAATAATATTTGCTTTATAGAGAGAGATTGAGTATATTCAAGTGTGAGTGTATGTGTGTGTGTGTGTGTGTGTGTCTGTAAGAGAGACAGAGAGTAGTTTTTGTTGTTAAGGTAGGAGATTGTGGCATAGTATTGCCATGATTTCTGCCTAGGGCCTTATTCTAGCTCCAACATTCAGTCTGTAATGTGAGGTAATAAGTACAATAGCAAATATAAATTGTTCTTACTATGTCAGATACTGTTCCAAATTACATATTTATATTGACTCAGTAATATTATTTCAGTAATCCTTATAACACTCTTGTGTGCTGGGTATCATTGTACCCCCATTTTAAGACTAAGAAAAATTAATCACAGGTGTTTAAGTAACTTACCCAAATGTAAGAAACAGATATAAAACCAAACCAGCCTCCAGACTCAGGCAGTTTGACTTTAGATTCTATACCCTTAAATATTGCATTATGCATTATTTCTTATAATCTCTACATCTTTTTATTTATCTTTAAAGTTGCAATTAAAGTATCAGGAAATATAGGCTCAAAATTGTGCTAAGGAGAGGCCTAAAGGCAAACTCCATTTTCACTTGGCAATTTAGCATCCCTCTAGGTATCTCACTTTAGGATGACTTTCTCACCCAGGAGGCCTCTTTATCTGCTGCAACAGGTAAAGTGCATTGAGAAATTGGCTTATTCCCTAAAGGAAAGTAATGACTGTTCCCTCAAACTCCCTTAAGTCTTAACTCCCCAATTCTGAAGCCCAAAGTGACTGGTATTTTTATCAAGATGTAACATCAAAAGATTAGATATCAGCAACAGTAAAAAATCAGGACTTTTGCAAACTAAAATGTCAAACATATTTATACACAGTATATTAGATTTTTTGTTTTGATCATTTCTATTGAGATTTATCCATTTTCATTATCTCAAAGATATCCATCTGACATTTGTATTTGTATCCTTCCTTCAGACATAAACAAAGAAATAAGGCAGAAAACATTTATAAAATCATAGTTCAAGGTGCATGAAACATTGAATGTCAACAGGCAGCTTCCAGCTTTGGAGTCTATGTGACAAACATGTATAATTAAACATTGTTGGAAAATAGGGAGAGACAACAAAATACCAAAAGGGGGTAAATTGAGTTAGAAATGCACCAAAATCTTTCTCCATTTCATTTAAGGAAGGATGCAGCATTAATTCCCATGTATAAATAAATATGTAACTAAAGCAAGATTTATCTATCAATATGCTTCTTTTTCAGTTGTGTATCACAGATTTTAAATACTTATCCCTTAATGAAAACTGAAATACATAACTTCTTCACTTTGTCTTTTCTTCACTTGGGGGCCATATCAACATTTATAATTAAGTAGAAAATAAATATATTGTAGGTATTTTACAAAAATACTTTCAGTTAACATTTTAAAACTTCTTAAATTATATACATTGAAATTGTATATATTTATATATAACATATTAGATATATAATTACAAATTTTCGTAATCTTATTTAAGTATGCTAATTATAAACATGTAAAACATACCCAGTTAAGATATATACTAAAATACATAATATTTAGGGAATAAGAGAACATTAGCCAAATTAAACTTCAAAATCTGTATGTGGTCCTATATTATGAAAATAGAAGTACATGAAAAAAGTAAGAAATTAAATTAAATTCAAACTGTGTATAACTTCATTTATGACCAACACAACAGGTGTGTTTCTAGATTTATACATATGAATATATTTCAGCATTTAAATATAGCAAGAGAAATAAACCGTTGAAATTTCACTATAAATATCCTTATATTAGACGGTAGAATGAAATAGACATTATTACCTCCTGTACATATATGACTGCATGACCGATGTGATCCTACAACATGTACAATCAGAAAAATGAGAAATTATACTCCATTTATGTATGATTTATCAAAATGCATAAATACATTCTACTGTCATATATAACTAATTAGAAAAAATTTAAAAAAATAATAGAAACAACAACAACAAAAGAACTCTTAATTTAACCATTAAATCGATTGGATTTTAGATTTTGGAATACTAGGTATCTCTTTATGTACCCGTCATGTCAAGTGTTCTTTACCACTCCTTTTCAGAGTAGTAAGAAATTTAGTTGAAAAATCTTAAAAACAATAGGGACGCAAAAGTACAATTTGAAAGCATTATATTCCTTTTTCCAAGAAAACTTCAGTTCTAAGAATTTGAAATGATTGAGAAAAGAAATAAAAATTAGAAACATTATTACCAGTGTTTGACAAAATACCAGATGAAGATGAGTCTTAATATCCATCAGTAGAAACTCTTAAAACATTAGGGTAATGCATACAATTAAACATTTAGGAGGTGTTAAGTATGTATTTGTCTGTAAATATTTTCTTTTTGTACTAGTAAATGTGTTAATCAGCGTTTCATCAGTGTGACCAAAATACCTGACAATACATCTCTGGGAGGAAAAGTTTATTTGAGGTTTCAGAAGTTAAGTCTGTGGTCAGCAGAGTCCACCACACAGCCTAAGGTAGAACATGGTAGCAGAGGGACTCGGCAGAGGAAAGCTGAGCTGCACATGACAACCTGGAAGCAGAGGAAGAGAGAGGCACCAGGGACAAAATATAAACCCAAGGCATGCCACAGTTACAGATGTCATCCAGTTTCAACCTACAGTTACCAAGAGCTAGTGTAATCCTTTCAAATTATCAACTCATCATGCGGATGAAGACACTGATTAGGTTATAGTTCTCAATGTAATCACTTCACCTGTGCAAATTCCTGCCTTGTCTATCAAATGAGCTTATTGGGAAATACCTCATACCCAAACCATGCCAGTGAATTAAAAATCTGATTCTAAGGCATAATGTAGAGTAAGACCAGTTGATGTTAATTAGAAAAATACAGATAGACAGGTAGGTAGGTAGATGAATAGAAATTATAACGCAATTATTGTTACAAGCTAAAAACTACTGACCATTACTTTTCAATGATGTATAAACATTTTAGAATGTTTATAATAGAATGCATTACTTTTTAACAAAATTAAAGACATTTTCATGTAAAAATGCACATTTTCCTTGCTGCGCTCTAATTTTCAGTGAGCAACCACCAACCTCATCATTTCTTATAAAATGTGTTAAATTTTTATGAAGAATTTTTTTATTAGATGTGTAAAGATAATTTAGGAATGAGTTAGATTCAAATATTTTATTTCTTTATATTGTGAAAAAGAAAAAGTGAGCCTCATTTATTTAAAAAAAAAAAAAACAGGAAATTTGGCGTATTTTCCAAGTGTAATATTGTTACTTCTCACTATTTTATCTGAAAGTTTCATAAATAACTCAGAAATACAAAATAGGCAAAATTCCATGTATCTATCAGTGTGTGATAGATACATATGTGACCAGAAGCACCCCACCTAAAAACTTAGAGGTATATAGCATGTGATCTAATTACCTTTTCCTTTTATAGGTTATGTATTTCTACGAGACAAAGGCATAGAACTTTCTGTATTATGTTTGAGTACTTCTTGACCCAGAACAATTCAATTCTGTGTACTAGGGTACAATAATTTACTCTAGCAGTAATCACTGGGATGAGTCACAAAGAATTGGATTCAAAAGGCCAGAAGAATAAGAAGGTTCTTTTATTAAAGGGCTTTATTCCTGTACTATTTACTTCCAGCTGATCTCTTATAAATCTTGCTAGTCTTATAAATCTCCTTAGTCTTCTTTCAATCCTTTTTTTAGTACATTTTAAGAAGAAACTGATGCTAGTTTCCTTCTTCCTTTATTGCTTTAAATTAAAAAAAAATAAAGGACAATCAAGCTTCTGGAAAAGGAAAACTTACACAATTAATTTAATTAGTAAATTAACATCAATCTGTGTACATACAAGCAGAGTCAGAAAAACAGTTACTCCATATTCTGCAAACATGTATGGTCTGTGATCTTGCAATCCCAAATACTTTTTTCATGCAGTCATTTTTCATCATGGCAAAATATACAAAATATCTTAAATACTTAAAAAGTGTCTTAAATACTTTTAAATAATATTCAAATAATTGAATACACAGAACCAAATGCATGACTTTTAATTTATTGAGCAAATTTTTCTAGTTCAAAGTTATCTGAGAGTGAAACAGGAGGAAAAGAGACTAAAGAGTGAAGCATCCCTGCTTAGTTGTCACCACCTTGACCTTCCTCTCTGAAGACTTGCAGGTAACCACGCTCTGTTGGCTCCCGCTGGGCTTCATCTATAGGTTCTAAATTCTAGTATCTATTGATTACCACACATTTTTTTTTCCTCCATACCTCTCAATTGTTTCTTTCACCTTAGCTCTTTTTCAACACATCGAATCTTCTAGTGCCTGGACCTCGCCATTCTTTATGGATCTTCACAGCCCAAACTCCTAGTTTTGACTCATTATGAAAAAGTATATTTCTTCCTCAACTCCATTCACTCACTGATTAATTTAGTTACCTAAACTTCCTGTTTATTCTCATTATTATTACGTAGACCATTTTGTGAGAAACAAGGCAATTTCCATTGTCTTTTCCTTTTTAAAAAATCTTATACATTAATTCCTATGCCTGCTGTCAGAAGTCACCATAAATGATAGCTTGGAATAGTCCATATCTCTTAAAGCAACCTCCCCACCACCACCCTTAAAATCATCTTACATCACTCTACCTGGGCTGGGCACTTTCCAGAGGATCTGAAGGTAGATACTATTCCTTGCTCTTTCCAATTTTAACAATGACATTCCTTGCATTCCTTGGCTCCTAGCACCCTTTCCATCTTCAAAGACAACAGGGTGTTACTAGTCTCATATTGTCTTCCATTGCATCATCGAATCTTCCTATCTTTTATAAAGACACATTTGATGATATTTATGACTCTCCCAGATAATCCATGGCCTAATCCATGGCTGATCTCATGGTCTCCAAATGCTTAACTTATTCACATCTGCAGAATCACTCTGCTATATAAGGAAATTTTCACCGGTTCCTGAAATTAGGAATTGTAATCTTTTGTGGGTCATTATTCATCCAACTATCTCTACATTGCTTTGTTGGAAAGAAATCATGATTGTGATGGTGTGAGTGCTCATACAAATTCTTAGTCTTCTGCTTCAGGTAAATGTCTAACATTGCCATAATGCTAATGCCTGATTATAGTTGGAGTAAATTAAGAGCCTCTCATCATCAACAGATGGCTTACCCACAAAGTAACTTTAGTAAAATCTCTGTAGTCTGTGCCTGAAATGCTGCTCTCATCATCAGGTATAAAAGCAGAGTCTGGACCCTGTTCCAATATCCCCCCCCCCCCTTGAGTACTGGAGATTGAACCCAGGAAAACTCAACCACTGAGCCACATCCCCAGCCCTTCCTTGTATTTTCTTTAGAGGAAGAGTCTCACTGACTTGCTCAAGGCCTCACTAAGCTGCTGAGGCTGGCTTTGAACTGGTGATCCTCCTGCCTTAGGCTTCCAAATCACTGGGACTACCAGTATGTGCCACCATGGCGAGCTCCAATCTCTTATTTTCTCTCTTGCCACTCTTCTGCAAGCTATCAATATCCCATAATATTTTTAAAAAATGAAATTTCTGAAACATAGATGCATGTGCTCTTCCATGCCTTTTCACAAATTATTCCTTTTCTCACAATCTTTCTTTGCAGATCATCAAAAAGGTTTGTCTTTGCTATTTACTTCATTAACTCTGAATAATAATATTTCTATTTCCATTGTTCTTTGAATGTCTACTGAACAGTTATAAGTAAAAATTATCATAGAATGGCATATCAAAAAGCACATAACACTTCAGCTGTAATTGTGTCAGAGATACTACCAACAGTATTCAATAACATATGTTCTCCAGTGTCCTCCAGAAGAATGCTCTATATCATTTCCACTTCCATGAAACCTCTGTGCCTCAGGTCACACTTCGCAACAACAGTAATCTTCAACCATATCTTTAAAAACATAATGTGATATAGAACCAATTAAAAAGAGGAAGAATGAATTTGTAGTTTGAAAGAATAGGTAAAATGTTTGCTTTCCTAGCAAAATCAAATGTATATTTGAGAAGAGAGAAAAAACAATAAACTTAAGAAGACCTCCGAGTAGAGCCTTCACAGTAAGTCATCAGAATTTGAAATGGAAGACATTGAGAGTTAACCGAAAGCATGGTAACAGTTGCATTTTCATATTGATCACCAGGAAAATCTATTGAATAGAAATAGATAAGTAGATCCATTTGAGCACTATAAATAATATTTTTAAAACTATATTCTCTATCGGATTTTTTTAAAGCAAAAGCTTTCAAAATCTTCAAAAAGATTTTGTTCTGTAAAAGAAAATCTCCTAGATGAGGATGTAATAATAAGGACATAAACTTGAGATATTTGTCTGGAAGTAGACCTAAGAAAATAACTTGGCAATAAAAGCAATATATAAAATGCAATCCTGACTTCAAGTTCTGGCATAAGATTCATTGAAGGAGCTTGATATAAATCCAGATGGCAAGGAAACTCACATCAATATTTGGCTTCAGGACGAATATAGGTAAATCCTGGCTATATGCTTTTTGTTTTATTTTGATTTTTTTTTAAAACTATTCTTTAAGATGATTCTGATGCACTGCCAAGTTTGGGGAGTTTAGATTTGTAGGATTTAAAGTGAGAAGAAAGAGCTGGAGTGAGAAATAATTTTCAACAGTGATAAAAATAGTAATAATTTATCAGTTACTTCTTTTTTTCAATTCATTGCACTAATATCCTGGTGTATACTAAGGTTTTAGTTATTATTTCCATTTTATTGATATGTAAACAGAGACTAAAAAGCTAGAGCAATTTGTCTTGAGTGACAAGAGTTGAATCAGCACTGCAATCTGGACAACAGCAGCAGAGACATCACTCTTAATAAATGTGGAATAAAATTTTGCTGATGAACTCAAATAAGATCCCAAGGACATTTTCTAAGGAGATAACACAGGAGAGATCTGGAGAAAGGTTATCTATCCATTCTTTTCAAGAACATGCATTTCTAATTCGATGATTATAATGCATGTCCTGCAGGATCTCAACAAAACACACAGACATTTCTTGTTTCCCTTATTTTTTTAAGGGAGATACAAGAATAATTTTTATACAGATTCAAAATCCAAGTTTGCTCAAAGCACTCAATAGAATAACATAATTTCTCCATTTAGATTAGCAAACACCAGCAAAAGTATCCACTAGTATGCATCGCCCCATGCCTTCATCACATGTTTATGGCCTCCCTTCAACATAAAGTAGAGCTAAGAGGCTAAAGTCAAAAATTACACAAAGAAAATATTTAATATGTATTTTACCAATCTCTCCAATTTGTATGCCTAGTTATTGGTGCCGTATCAAATGCCCTCCAGGAATCACTTTTGATATGGTATTAAAACAGATTTAGCAATTGAAATTAGTGATGGAGTAATGAAAACTAACTATACAATCTCAGTTTTTCTGTGTATATGAGTGTGCACATATCCTGTATCTAATTAGGACTGATATCCAGAGACAGAAAATATGGTAAAAGTTTGTACCACCCAATAGGATCCCACACATGAAAGCATTCATTTTGGAAACCCTGTGGCTATTTGTTGGCGCTTTTAGATATCTTTGAAGCTTTAAGAGATTATGACTAAGTAGGATTTTACCAAGAGAAATTTTAGCTCGTAAGCTACAAAAGTCATGATGAAAATATGCTTGTTGCTGCCAAACTCAATTGGCAATACTAAACAATGCTCTCACTTTCAAAATTCCTATTTCACTGTTAAGAAATGAAGATAAAACAAGCACACACATGTAAAGCAAAATAGTGCCTAAAACACTCTTCCCCAAATTGTACTCCAAGGAGCATTTCTGCATAGGATTTTAACTTCAGAAAATGGATACTTTGGTCAAATACATTGAAGGCATTTTGGGTAAATGAATTAAATCAATGACTCTTCTATGTCACTTTGCAGAACTATATGAACACTTACGTTGTTATGTAATGGAGTAGTGAGTACCATATGAAGTCTTTTCAAAATATATTTTTATGCAAATTCTATTATTCTAGAATAACTAGTAAAATAACTTTCTTGGAAACCATATGTTAAAAGTTGATCTATTTTACAAGAATCCCTTGGAGAAATCTTACTATAATTCAAATTGATATAAAATATCAGAAGAAATATTTACTGTATGTGATTTCAAGATTTATAAAACTATGTTTTTTTCCTAAATTGTGAATTGAACATGAGAACTAATTTCCCAAATACATATTCATAATCATTATTAATAATTGCATTAGACGTCTACTGCTCCTATTAGCCTTGCATGACCTTTTCCCAATCTTTGGGAAAAAACATCTTTTTTCTTGTCTAAAATTTGGGGAGGATTTAAGTGTATTCTTCTGTAAATACCAATGACTGGACACATAACCCACTGAATATCAATAATAGTACTACGTCAGTCTTTCTGACTGATGGTTGCATGTGTATTGGGCAGTCAAGAGACAGAAAAATGGAACGTGAGTTCCCTGTCCTAGCACCATATTCCTTATATCATCACTTTGTTGTGGGGGATTACTTCTCTGCATCAGAATAATGTTATATAACTAAGGCTGACCAACCTACCTGATCATAAAACTCCAACACATTACCTATGATGCAAAACCTGATTATGTATCCAAACCTGCTTCAGAGAGAGAAGAAGGAAAAGGAAGAAGAGGAGGAGGAGGAGGAGGACGGGGAAGAAACGAGAGACTGTATTGTGACTCAAAAATTACTTGAATATGAAATTTGGAGTCATAAAGCAAAGTTTCCATGGTGAACAATGAAAATTAGTTTAGCAGTTAACTGTCACTTCACTAGCAAGGTATCTGCTAGAATACACCTGTGATAGTCGTTTCATTATAGCACTGATGATAAGAGAATGATGCATCTTCCAATTGCTTTATTTGGTAACAGATGTTTCCAATGGCTATTTGTATTTTTTATTTAAAACATATTTATCATGTCTGTTTTCATAAATTGAAGGAAAAATATGAATTGTACCTATTTTCAATATCAACATCAAATTATGACACTATATATTTAGTGCCCTCTCAACATTTAGAACAAAAGTAATCATTTTCATATTGAACAGCAATGTTTTAACATGCATTCTGAAAAAAAACCCTTAACAACTTAAAATGGGCACTTTACCCTGTGTGTGAAAAGTTATACAATATTTTTATGACTATTAGAGAAATTTTGATGGCATAAGAGATGATGGTTGAATGGATATTTCATATTCTTGAAATTTTTCTTCATTTTATCATTTATCTTTTAGTTGTCTATGACTTCTTTTTCAATTTTATGTTCTATAGAATTATGTTCAGGAATGGATGATTCATTTACTCTTTTCTATTCCCTGAAGAATTGTCATGCAAAATTATACTGGTTTACTTCCTTCTTTCATATAGCCATTCCCCCAATTATTAACTTTACAGAAAGACTCTTCACAAACTACATTATTTAAAATAATCATCCTGCTTTAGTTAGCTTTTCATCACTGTGACCAAAGGACCCTACAAGAACAACCTAAAGAAGTACAAGTTTAAAAGTTTATTTTGGCTCAGGGTTTTAGAGGTTCAGTCCATAGCAGGCCATCTCCATAGCTCTGGGTCAGAGGTGAAGCAAAACATCATGGTGGAAGGACATGGCAGAGGGAAGCATCTCAGGACATGGCAACAGGGAGTAGATGAGTTCTTTTTACCAGGGACAAAATATAAACCCCAAAGGTACACCCCCAGCGGCTTACTTCGTCTAGTTATACCCTATCTGCCTATAGTCACCATCCAGTTAATCCGTATCAGTGGTATAATCCACAGATTAGATTAAGGCTCTCATAATCCAATCATTTCACCTGTTACCATTCTTGCATTGTCTCAAACACAATCTTTTGGGGAGCACCTCATATCTAAACCACAACACTTCCACTGTCATTCACAACCATTACCTTGGGGTTCTGTCCTGTAATTACTGTGTAAAAAATTGTTCTCTATTTATTATTCTACTTTATATTTTCCCACTAGACTATAAAGATCTTGAAGTCAGAAACTGTCTTGTTAAATAGTCAAAGCTGCTAAAATGTAGCATTTATAATTCACAAGTGAACAAATACGTTTTTCCATTTAGTTGAACAATTTTGAACTGATTTAAGTGTTTTGTGAATTCAGAAACTAAAGCAACAGAAATAGCATAAATGAAAAATGGTAAATCAAAATGTATAAGCTCTGTCAAACAAATGTATTAAAAATATTTAGTGGAAATAAATTGTATGGTGTTGATGACATATCAATTGATACTTTCAATTTTTATAACATATGTTCTACTTTTAAAACCATAAATGTAGTTACGGTAAATCTTAAAGGTCAAATTTGTAAAATAATTATCTTTACTTTCTCTTCCCATGGAACTGCTAAGCATCTTGTAAGCCACCTCAAAGATCACTAGAGAGATCACCTGCTTTCTGTAGCCTATATTCTGGAAAAACATTTACTAACAGCAAAAAGTACTTCTTATCTGTACCTCTTCAGTGGCTACAATAGTTCTCAGCACAATGTATGAGATTTTTATGTGTCCCTTTTGAATAAAAACTTAGGAAATGAAAGAACGTATAAGAACAGTCATGAGAATAGACTGATTTTACAATAGATTCAATTTTTAACAAAAGTGAAAGAATCAGCATTTGCTCCATGAAATGTTCAAAGTTAGTACTTTCCTCTATTTTTTTTTAGACTTCTTATTTTTCTCTAGCTCACCCAATTTCTTTTTTTTTTTATCTGCAAACATATCAAGAAAAGTTCTGAAACTACTTATTAGTTCTCTATAGGAAGGAACAATATTAATTAGGTACTTTTCCTATGGGAAATTTTATCATCCAATGTACTTATAATGCAATGAGTAGACTAAGGCCACTTGTACACATTTTGTTTTAGACATGTGACCTGTCTTGAGAACCATTTCTCCTGATAGCTATGCCCAGATCATTCACCCTGAAAGAAACTTGTCCTTTTCATGTATTTTAAGAAATAAATAAAATAGAGAGAAGTAGTATAGATATTTTACTATAAAACTATTGTTTGGGAAGGATTCTAGTTAACATATATGCTATATTTTCACCTGAATCAGTTTAATATAATGGTACATGTAATGTAGTGAAGTAAACCTTTTCTGGTTCAATAAAGAAATTTCTATCAGTTAAAAATATACTCAATTTTCATTTCTATTTAACATAAGCTTAATTTCACATTCATTCCTTTGGGTTTTTGTTTGTTTGTTTGTTTGTTTTTTGTCTTGTTTTGTTTTGCTTTTGGCACTCTACATTTTAATAGGGACAGGGTTTGAGGCTGGCTTTGAACTGGTACACTCGTGCCTCAGCCTCCCAAGCTGCTGGGATTCCTTTGTTTTTTAAACTAACTATGAATTTATGCATTTTTTTCAGTGCTGCAGTTTAAACCCAGGACTTTACACATGCTAGGTAAACCACTACCACTAAGCCAAACCCCAGCTTAAATTACTAATCCTTCTGACTTGCTCAATTATTTCTATTGCTAAATTCTATTTTACCTCCAAATAGCTTGTTTTTATGCAATTATCTTTAGGTCAAATGACCCATGCCATATAGTTTCCTGGTTAATTTGTTTTGTCCCTCTCTAGTTCCTTTAATGAAGAAAAGATCATAAGGATGTCAGTCAAAGAATTGAGAAGAGGCTGAAGAGAACCCACTCAAGTGAATGTTTAGAATTCATTTTTTTTTGTTTGTTTGTTTGAACCAGGGATTGAACTCAGGGACACTCGGCCAATGAACCACATCCCCAGTCCTATTTTGTATTTTGTTTAGCGACAGGGTCTCACTGAGGTGCTTAGGGCCTCGCTAAATTGCTGAGGCTGGCTTTGAACTCGCGATCCTCCTGACTCAGCCTCCCAAGTCGCTTGGATTATAGGCTTGCGCCACCACGCCCGGCTTAGAATTCATTTTTAAACTCAGGTTTAACTTTCTTACACCAGAGGCAGAATTCAGTCTCCCTGGACTCTGTTTCCAATTTTGTAGCAACTCCAAATGACTCAGCACTTAGAGATAAAATCCTATGGAACACATTGTGGTGGTTTCACGGAAACACTGGCTCCAATTTGACTTCAAGGCAAACTGAATGGACCCATGCAGCTCAATACCTGGCTGGTGTTCCTTAGAGGAGGCATCCGGAGGCTGCTGGGAACAGTAGTTACCAGCTTAAATTGATAGAGAAGCTTGAAGAGCTTCATTCAAAACACCCATGCATTTTTTTCAGTCTTAGATATTACTCCCTTATATAGGAAAGAAACAGAGGAAAATGTACTTCCCATCAAAACAATATCATTTGTCATTAGACAGACCAGCTTAGTCTTCTGTAGAGAAGTAGTGCCTAATATAACCAAGTAAATGGATACTTCTGGGTGAGGAACTAAATGTGGGGAAAAGCAGGATTTGAGAGTCAGGGAGGTACCAATACATCTGTGTTTCCCTGGTAAGTTCTGATGCTTGGTTCACTGTAATTCAGCATCCTATCCAGAACTTTGGAAAACTTCATGTGCTCCATGTGGATCCTTCATTTCTCCCTGATATATATGTGTGGGGATTTTCAGCTCAGTAGAATAATTTGTGAGGTTCCATTTATTTACAAATATTTTCAATCATACACAATGCATAAGAAAGTATTATTATTACTGTTGCCTAGCAAACAAGAATTCAGTGAATGTAATTATCAATTTTTAATTAAGGTTTATTTAAGACTATCCAATTTTATGTAAATATTAACTACAAAATAAATATAGAATATGCCTAAAAATTTAGGGAAGTCATTAATTTACTATCTACATTATCTGAGAACTTCCTAAGAACAAATAGAATGGATTCTCCCAAATAGCTCTCTCTCCCTTTTGGCAATTACATTCTTGTTTCAGAAATCCAAATAATAAACAGCAGTTGATCACTTAATTTTTGAAGTGTATGTCTTAGAATTATAACCAATAGGAGAATAGAGTAAAGCTCCTGACTTGGAGAGGGTACAAACTAGTATAAAATATACATACAAATATACAACTAAAAGTCTCTATGATTAGGGACAGCTAACATAGTTGACTATCCAAAACCTCCACAAAGAAGAAAACATTTTATTATGGGATTAGCAAATTTTTAGTCAGAGGTCTCAAAAGAAAAGTATACTTTCAAAAGTGTAAGCCAATCTAAACTACAAAAATGAACAAGAATTTTATGTGGAAATTAGGTTTTAATCATGCTTCTACTGTCTTTGAAAGTAATGTTAGGTCCCTGAAATTTGGCTTATCTATTAATGATGGTTAAAATGCCTTTTAACTCTTTAGTTATTGTGTGACCTAAAGAGCCTATATAATATATGCAAAGGAATTTGGAATAATAGAAGATTCTCAGTAAATATTAATTAATTTTTGAACTATAATAAAAGTAACAGATAATGACTTAGTCTGCATTCTAGACTGATGTTTTGTTTTAATGATCTCAATTCCACAAAAATTATTGGAGGACATCCTTATTATTCCAACAAAGAAACATCTCTAAATGATTTACCAGATTTTCTGGGTCACTCAGCTTCAGGTTAATTGATACTTCCTCAGTGAATAAAGAGCTGGAATTTTAAAATAACTTGTTTTTAAAGTAAAATTTGCAACATAAGCCCGCATTTTAACCTTATTTAATATAACGAATTTCTAAAAACATAATTAGTTAAAAAGTTCAAACAATGAAATTTTAAAAATTATATGATGAATCAAAACTTAATATTATACTGCTATGTTAAGTAGACGCACTGTGTGTTGCATTGGTATGAGAATGAATAAGTAGTTCCTCGTCCATGTAGTATTTTGCAAGGACCTAAACTAAGGGAATCTTTTCCATATTCTAAGTATGACTTCCAACTCATCCTGGACATAATATGTAGATGACACAAAGGAAGAGAAAACAATAAAAGTGTGAAGTTCCATAAAAGTGGTTTTTGGATTATTAATAGTTCTATAAACCAAAAAAAAAATCATGAACACATTAAAATTAAAACAAACACAGTTTTCATTTGGGGAGAGATTAAATTTGTAGATTGGGAGGAACAGGTTTAGTTAGAAACAAAACAAGAGTTCGATCAAGGGGATAGAGCTTGGAAAGGCACTCAAGACCCACAATGGGGAAGGGCAGTCTCTTCAGAAATGGAGCTAGGAAAAGTGGAAATTCATCCACGCAAAGTAAAATTGCAACCTTGTCTCACGCCATACAAAAAGGTCAATAGGAAATGAAGATTTAAATCTAAACCTTGAAACTATAAAACTCCTGGAAAAATATGTAGAATCACTTCATTACATTTATCTGGGTGATGATTTATGGATATGATCCCAAAAGCACAGGCAACAAAAGCAAAAATATAGAGGAAGGATTTCATACAATGAAAAACTCCTGCACAGCACAAAAGGATCCAATCAACAGAGTGACTATATGACCTACAGAATGGAAGACCATGTCTGAAAACCATGCATCTAATAAGGGGACTCTGCAAATTCAATGTGTACCCCAAAGTTTATGTGCTGGAAATTTGATCCCTTTTGTGGCCACATTGGTGAGTGGAGATTAATGAGAGGTGTTTGGATCATGGGGGCCATGCCTTCATGGTGGATGAGTACTTTTATCATGTGAGTGGCTCTGTTATTGGGGAAGTGGGTTCATTATAATAGGATGATTCAGACCCACTCATCTTCTCTTTGCCCTGCGGTCATGGAATTGCGTAGCAATAACTTGCTGGATGCCAGCCCCTTCATCATGTGTTTCTCAGCGTCTAGAAATGTGAGCCATTAAATTTCTTTCTACCTTTATTTACCCAGGCTGTGATATTCTGTTATAGTCATACCAATGGACTAACACAGAGCTTACTGTCCAAATTTTACAAGGAAGTTTAACAGCTCGATAGGAGAAAACAATAACCCATTTTAAAAATGGGCAAAGGATCTGAATAAACATTTCTCAAAAGAATGCATAGGAATGGTCAGGAGATACATAAAAAAATGCTCAACCTCACCAATCATCAGAGAAATACATTGAAACCACAAGGATGTATCATCTTATATCTGTTGGAATGGCTATTAAAATAGACTAAAGATAGCAAGTTCTGAGAAATGTGGAGAAAGGGAACCATTATATACTATTGAAGGGAGTGTAAATTAGCACAACTGTTTTGGAAAACACTATAGAAGTTCTTTGGAAATTTCAAAATAGAACAAGTATTTGAACCAGAACCCCACTTCTGAATGTGTACATACACAAAGGAAATGAGGTCAATGTTGCAGAGATTTCTGCCCTCCTATGTTCATTGCTACATGATCCAAAACAGACAAGAAATAGAAGCATCCTAAGTGTGTAAAGAGAGGTGATGGATAAATAAAACACACACACACACACACACACACACACACAAACACAGGGGATATATTTCAGCCTTTAAAAAAGAATGAAATCATAACACTTGCAACAATATGGATAAATTTGGAGGACATTCTGCTAAGACAAATAAGACAGATACAGAAAGACAAATGCTACATGATCTCACTTATATGTAGAATCCAAAAATATTGTATTAATAGAGTGGAATAGTGTTTACCACAGACTGGGGTAAAGGGTGGAGAGGGGAAGGAATGAGGAGATTTTGGTCAGAGTACATAGTTTCACTTGGGATGAGCAAGGTCTAGAGATATATCATATAGCATGGTACTATGATTATAGTAATATATTGTAGACCTGAAAATGGTAGGATAGATAGATCTCTAGCACTGTAAGCATGCACGTGCACACACACACACACATACACACACACACACACACTCATACACATTATGTGAGGTGACATATATCTTAATTAGCTTGATTTATTCATCTCACAATATGATTATGTATAAGTATAAAGTATCATAGTTTGCACCATAAATTTGGACAGTTTGTATTTGACAAATATATCTTAGTAAAGCTGGGGGTAAACAAGTATAAATAAATATAACTTTTGAATACTCTTAGAATCACCTTGTCAAAAAAGATCATTCATGAGCCCAGTGCAGATGTGTGAGAATTCCACACCTGGGACATCTGCCCAGAGTGCTCCCGTGGGACTTCTGTGTGGGCAGCTTGCAGCGCAGAAGTGGGAGACTTCAACACATGGGAAAGGAGCACAGCAGATGGTTGGGTCTTCTGCTCCAGGAGGCTCAGCTCAGAGGTTTGGGTTCAGTCCAGCCAAGTCCTTCAAGAGTTCCAGGTCTGGGAGGCATGCACAGAGACAGACATCAGGCTCAACCCAACTCAGACACGTGAGAGATCCACACCTGGGACGTGGGCCCAGAGTACTCCAGTGGGACTTCTGTGGGGGCCGAAGGCACAGCGTAGAAGTGAGAGACTTCAGCGTGGGGGAGGCAGGGACAGTGCGGACACTTGAGGCTTCCACTCAGAGAGGCTCAGTCCAGCGGCCAAGTCTTACTCCAACCTGGCCCAGCCCATGGTCTAGTGCTACTGAAGACTAGGAGGTGAGGGATTAGAAACGTGCAGGGACACCTCAGGTCTATAGGGGGGAAGCTGCAATACCTCAGACTCTCATGAATAGAAGGGAAGATACATGAGTAACATGAGAAAACAGGGGAAGAAAGTGTCTCAAACAAACCTAGATGCTGCATCAACAGAATCCAATGATAGCATGGCAGAAGAAATGTCAGAAAGGGAGTTCAGAATGTGCATAATTAAAATGATCAGAGAAGCAAAAGATAAGATGAGAGAGAAAATGCAGGAAATGAATGATAGCACCAATCAACAGTTAAAAGAACAGATGCAGAAAGCAGAAGATCATTTCCATAAAGAGATAGAGATTTTGAAACAGAAAAAAACAAACAGAAATCCTTGAAATGAAGGAAACAATAAACCAAATTAAAAGCTCAATAGACAGCATAACCAACAGGCTAGATCACCTGGAGGACAGCACATCAGACATTGAAGACAAACTATTTTATCTTGAAAACAAAGTTGAACAGAGAAGATGGTAAGAATTTACGAACAAAGCCTACAAGAATTATGGGAAGCCGGCTCGGTGGTGCATGCCTGTAATTCCAGCACTTGGGAGGCTGAGGCAGGAGGATCGAGAATTCAAAGCCAGCCTCAGCAATTTAGGGAGGCCCTAAGCAACTCAGTGAGACCCTGTCTCTAAATAAAATACAAAATAGGACTGGGGATGTGACTCAGTGGTGGAGTGCCCCTGGGTTCAATCCCTGGTACCAAAAAAAAAAAAAAAAAAAGAATTATGGGATATCATGAAAAGACCAAATTTAAGAATTATTGGGATTGAGGAAGGCACAGAGATACAAACCAAAGGAATGAATAATCTATTCAATGAAATAATATCAGAAAATTTCCCACATCTGAAGAATGAAATGGAAAATCAAATACAAGAGGCTTATAGGACACCAAATGTACAAAACTGCAACAGATCAAGAGCAAGGCACATTAGAATGAAAGTACCTAACATACAAAATAAAGATAGAATTTTAAAGGCTGTGAGAGAAAAAAATCAGATTACATTCAGGAGGAAACCAGTATGGTTATCAGCAGATTTCTCAACACAGACCCTAAAAGCAAGAAGGGTGTGGAACAACATATTCCAAGTCCTGAAAGAAAATGGATGCCAACCAAGAATCTTATACCCAGCAAAACTTACCTTCAGATTTGAAGATGAAATAAAATCCTTCCATGATAAACAAAAGCTAAAGGAATTTACAAATAGAAAGCCAGCACTACAGAACATTCTCAGCAAAATATTCCAAGAGGAAGAAATGAAGAACAACAATGTAAAACAGCATAGGGAGGAACTACCCTAAAGGAATAGCCAAATAAAGAAAAAAACAAGTCAAGTTAAAAACCAAAAATAAGCCAAAATGATTGGGAATACAAATCATATCTCAATAATAACCCTGAATGTTAATGGCCTGAACTCATCAATCAAAAGACATAGACTGGCATATTGGATTAATAAGAAAGACCCAACAAAATGCTACCTCCAATAGATGCAGCTCATAGAAAAAGATACCCACAGGCTAACAGTAAAAGGATGGGAAGAAACATACCATGCACATGGACTCAGTAAAAAAGCTGGGGTTTCCATCCTCATATCAGATGAAGTAGACTTCAAGCCAAAATTAGTTATACAGCATAAAGAAGGACATTTCATACTCCTTGATACTCCTTAAGGGAAGCATAAATCAGCAAGACATAACAATCATAAACATTTATGCCCCAAACAATGGCACATCCATGTACATCAATCAAATCCTTCTCAATTCCAGGAACCAAATAGACCACAACACAATAATCCTGGGTGATTTTAACACACCTCTCTCACCATTGGACAGACCTTCCAAGCAAAAATTGAACAAAGAAACCATAGAACTCAATAATACAATCTTTAATTTAGACTTAACAGACATATATAGATTATTCCATCCATCAATAAGCGATTACACATTCTTCCAAGCAGCCCATGATTCCTTCTCTAAAATAGACCTTATGTTCTGCCACAAAGCTACTATTAGAAAATACAAAAAGAGATTCTACCTTGTATTCTATCAGATCATAATGGAATGAAATTAGAAATCAATGATAAAATAAAAAAGAGAAACAACTCCAACACCTGGAGATTAAACAATACATTATTGAATGATGCATGGATAACAGAAGACATTAGGGGGGAAATAAAAATATTCTTAGAGATCAACGAGAACAATGATACAACATATCAAAATCTCTGGGATACTATGAGAGCAGTGCTAAGAGGAAAATACATTGCATGGAACACATCCAACAAAAAAATGAAAAGTGAACAAATAAATGACCTCACATTACAGCTCAAAGCCCTAGAAAATGAGGAACAGATCATCACCAAAAGAAGTAGAAGACAGAAAATTATTAGTATCAGAGTGGAAATAACGAAATTGAAACAAAACAAATGATTAAAAAAATTGACAAAACAAGAAGTTGGTTCTTTGAAAATATAAACAAAAGTGATAAACATTGAGCCAAACTAACGAAAAGAAGGAGAGAGAAAACTCAAGTTACTAAAATTCATGATGAAAAAGGAAATATCACAACAGACACTATTGAAATTGTGTTTCAATTGTATTGAAATACAAAATATAATTAGAAGCTATTTTGAAAATGTATACTCCAACAAAATAGAAAATCTCGAAGATATCAACAGTTTTCTAGAGGCATATGAGCCACCAAACTGAATCTGGAGGACATACACAACTTAAATTGATCAATTTCAAGCAATGAAATAGAAGAAGTCATCAAAAGCCTACCAACAAAGAAAAGTCCAGGACCAGATGGATTCATAACCAAGTTCTACAAGACCTTCAAAGAAGAGCACACTCCAATACTCCTCAAAGTATTCTGTGAAATAGAGAAGGGAACCCTTTAAAACTCATTTTATGAAGCTAATATCACCCTGATACCAAAACCAGAGAAAGACACACTGAAGAAAGAAAGTTTCAGACCAACATCCCTAATGAATAAAGATACAAAAATTCTTAACAAAATTTTAGTAAATTGCATATAAAAGCATATTAAAAAGATAGTGCACCATAAATCAAGTGGGTTTCATCCCGGGGATGCAAGGGTGGGTCAACATCCAGAAATCAATAAATGTAATTCACCACATCAACAGACTTAAAGTCAAAAAACACATGATTATTTCAATAGATGCAGAGAAAGCATTTGATAAAATACAGCACCCCTTCATGCTCAAAACACTGGAAAAAATAGGTATAGTAGCAACGTTCTTTAACATTGTAAAGGCTATCTATGCTAAGCCCACAGCCAACATCATTCTAAATGGAGAAAAATTGAAAGAATTCCCCCTGAGAACTGGAACAAGGCAGGGATGCCCTCTTTCACCACTTCTATTCAACATCATTCTTGAAACTCTAGCCAGAGTAATTAGACAGACCAAAGAAATTAAAGGGATACAAATTGGAAAAGAGGAGCTCAAACTATGCCTATTTGCTGATGACATGATTCTCTATTTAGAGGAGCCTAAAAACTCCACCAGAAAACTTCTGGAACTCATAAATGAATTCAGTAAAGAAGCAGGATATAAAATTAATGCTCATAAATCTAATGCATTTTTATTCATAAGTGATGCATCCTCTGAGAGAGAAATTAGGAACTACCCCATTCACAATAGCCTCAAAAAAAATAAAACACTTGGGAATCAATCTAACAAAAGAGGTAAAAGACCTCTACAATGAGAACTACAGAACACAAAAGAAAGAAGTTAAAGAGCATCTGAGAAGATGGAAAGATCTCCCATGTTCTTGGATAGGCAGAATTAATATTATCAAAATGGCCATACTACCAAAAGCGCTATACAAATTCAATGCAATTCCAATTAAAATCCCAATGACCTCATAGAAATAGAGCAAGCAATCATGAAATTCACTTGGAGGAATAAGAGACCCAGAATAGCTAAAGCAATTCTTAGCAAGAAGAGTGAAGCAGGTGGTATCACAATACCAGACCTTCAACTATAATACAGAGCAATAGTAACAAAAAAGGTATGGTACTGGCACCAAAAGAGACAGATAGATCAATGGTACAGAATAGAGGACACAGAGACAAACCCACATAAATACAGGTATCTCATACTAGACAAAGGTGGCAAAAACATAAAATGGAGAGCATAGAGTCTCTTCAACAAATGGTGGTGGGAAAACTGGAAATCCATATGTAGCAAAATGAAACTAAACCCCTATCTCTCACCCTCCACAAAACTTAACTCAAAATAGATCAAGGATCTAGGAATTAGACCAGAGACTCTTCACCTAATAGAAGAAAAAGTAGGCCCAAATCTTCATCATGTTGGCCTAGGACCACATTTCCTTATTATGACTCCTAAAGCACAAGAAATAAAAGTAGGAATCAACAATTGGGATATATTCAAACTAAAAAGTTATTTCTCAGCAAAGGAAACAATCAGCAACGTGAAAAGAGAGCCTACAGAGTGGGAGAAAATCTTTGCCACACACATCAGATAGAGCACTAATCTCCAGAATCTATAAAGAACTCAAAATCTTCACACCAAGAATACAAATAACCCAATCAATAAATGGGCCAAGAAAATCCACAAGCAATCAGCAGACATATGAAAAAATGTTCAACATCCCTAGTAATAAGAGAAATGCAAATCAAAACCACCTTGAGATTTCATCTCACCCCAATTAGAATATCTATTATCAAGAATACAAGCAACAACAGGTGTTTTTGAGGATGTGGGGGAAAAAGTACACTAATACATTACTGGTGGGATTGCAAATTAGTTCAGCCACTCTGGAAAGCGGTGTGGAGATTCCTTAGAAAACTTGAAATGGATCCACCATTTGACCCAGCTATCCCACCCCTTGGCCTATACCCAAAGGATTTAAAATCAGATTACTACAGTGATACAGCCACATCAATGCTCATAGCTGCTCAATTCACAATAGCTAGATTGTGGAACCAACCTAGATGCCTTCAGTAGATGAATGGATAAAGAAACTGTGGTATATATACACAGCGGAATATTAGTCATAAAGAAGAATAAAATTACGGCATTTGCAGTAAATGGATGAAGTTGGAGAATGTCATGCTAAATGAGATAAGTCAATCCCAAAAAACCAAAGGCCGAATGATGTCTCTGATAAGTGGATGATGATATATTATGAAGGAAGGATGGATTGCATAGAGGGAAAAGAGGGGTAGGGTCAGGGTGTGGGGGTAAGAATAATTACAGAATGAGACAAACATCATTACCCTATGTGCATGTATGATTACACAAATGGTGTGTCTCTACTTCATGTACAACCAGAGAAACAACAGCTATATTCCATTTGTGTACAATGAATCAAAATAAATGTAAAAAAAAATCATTTATATGTTTTGTCAAAATTCCCTGCTAAACTTGTAGCTGAAAGGCAGCATCAACAACTGGCCAAGTAAATGACATACAACTTCAGCCCAGCAAATCTTCATGTGATTTTTCGTATGAATTTCTTTTCTTTTCTCTTTTCTTTTCTTTTCTTTTCTTTTCTTTTCTTTTCTTTTCTTTTCTTTTCTTTTCTTTCCTTTTCTTTTCTTTTCTCTTCTTTTCTTTTCTTTTTGGGACAGTCTCACATGTTACTCAAGCTGGCCTCCAACTTGAGATCCACCCTCCACAGTCTGCCATGTAGCTGGGATTACAGACATGCATCACCAAGCCTGGCCGTCACACAACTTTTTTAAGAGATCATTCTCAAAAACTGCTACCCCAATCTCTTCTCAAATTCCTGACCCAAAAAGTTGTGAAGAAAAAGAGTGATTATTATAAGCTTCTAATTTTTTTTTAGTTTTAGTTTTGTTTGTTTGTTTGTTTGTTTGTTTGTTTTAAAGCAGCAATAATAGTCATTAGAAAAACCCAGGAGGTTGATGTAGCTCATTGTTTGAAAGAAGACACCCAACTACCATAACATATCTTTGGTACTATTTAAGGACATAGCCATACATACCAGCGAGGGGAAATTGGAAAATGCAAGATTAAAGGAAATGTGAGTTTGGTAAGTGTTTCCTATTGTGCTTGTAATAGAATATTTGTATTGAGTGTAGAAACAAAATATAAGTAAGGAAGAAATTAAACAATAAGCATCATTGTTGGTTTCACTGCCTTTTCCTTCATTTTTTGAGGAAAAGAATAATGCATGAAAATGCTAGTAAAAGTCCTGAAGTGCTTTTGGTAACATTATTATAACCACCTCAGGTACTTTTCCTTGTCCCTGCTTGAATGTCTTGGAGACTTCTGCTCCTGGAGGACATTCTGAACAGGCACAACTAGTTTACATATTGAATTCTATTTATTTTGTTTTCCTAATAATTTATTTTCAATCTGTCAACCCACTTACTAGTCTTTGGGTCACTTTTTGATGCTTACTTAGTACAGCATATATTACAGTTATTCAATAAATTGTTGGTGAACAAGAGTGAAGAAAGAGAAAAGAAATGAATAGTTATTGAGCACTTACAAAATGCAATGCATATTATCAATTGGGTGTAAGTGTTCTTTTAAGCCTAACACCTTTCTTCAAGACAATTATTACTATACTCCAGTTCAAAGATGAATAAAGTGACTCATTCAGTTCCATTAAGAAAATTTACTATTTTTATCAATTTGTGTCATGTATTTATAAATTTGGGTCAACAATATGAGATTAGTTATACGATTGAAAGAATTTAATTCTTATTTATATTGTGTAAACATTATTAGGGGAGTAGCCAACGAGACATTTCAAATTCATTTTACTATTGCAAAAGTGAATACACCTCCAAAGATTTTTATGTTTTTCATATATCATGCCAAATTGAATGCTCAAAATCATACACCCTTAAGCTAAAAAAAACCCACTTTCGATTTATCAAAGAAAAAGAAAATACTGAAATTAGAAACAATATAGAAATATTGGAGGAAATGAATATGTCTCAAATCAATTAAAATTAGCCGGATTAAAACTGACAGCTCCAATGCCATTCCTGTACTGGACTGTACGTTCTATGATGACAGCAACTATTTTGTCTTATTGTTTATCTCTCACGTGCTCAGCATGTTGACTGCACCATCCTAGCTGCTCAAAGAACAAGTGGACCATGGCACAAGGCAGGATCAGATGTCTCCTCTAGATCTACTCTAAGCCTAAAGTAGAATTGACTTGATCACATCAGTTTCTGAGCAGAGACTCAATCCATTTTGGATTGAAAAAAATCCCATACAATTTAATACAACCTTTGTTTTTATTTTTAATTTTTACAGACTGCATTTTGATTCATTGTATACAAATGGAGTAGAACTTTTTGTTTCTATGGTTGTACACAATACAGATTCACACCATTCGTGTAATCATACATGTACATAGGGTAATGATGTCTGTCTCATTCCATCTTCCATACTGGTGCCCCTTCCCCTCTCAACCTTGCATACCCTGAAGTACTAGTAAGAAAAACTACAGATGAAATCTAATTATGTCTGACCTCAAATTCTATTTCCTTTCTGTTATAACTTTCTGCCATGATATGTACCTTTATCTGAAAATTTAATACGCACATAAAATGTATGATTTATTCAATGGACTCTATCCATAATGATTTTGTTTTTTTTTTATTTTCAATATTAAATAAAAGGAAGTACAACCACAGGTACTAATGCTATGATTTGATCAATTTATCTTCACATATTTTTATCTACATAATTGCCAATGAAATGATTGTCTTCTAATTCACATATATTCCTATATTTGAAATGTCAGCCATTAACATATTTCATTGGTTCGAGAGGAAAAATGTTTAAAAATTCTGTTTTAAGTAGATCTTCGAGGTTTCCTTACAGCTTAAGTAACAACATTGGAATATGTGGAAGCACTCATTATTCTATACTGATCTAAATAGTCAACAATTTTAAAGAGAGAGCAATTTTTTACATCCCTCTGCCTATCCTCTCTTGATTCCTTTTAAAATATTTGCCACTCTTGCTTGATGAATTTCAGTAAAGTCTACAATAAAATGAGAATACCTCCCTCTTTGAGAGCTCTGCACCAGTGTCAGAGAATCAAGAGCTCTTGTCTGTGATGAAGAATCCAAGACAAATTATGTTCAACCCTGTCCATCCATTGGCACAGCCTCTGGTGCAGCAATGGTGGCTCCCATTTCTTCTGCATCTCTCTCCCCTCCTTACCTCCCAAACAGATCCTAGAGTTGCCTGCCATGGCTTTACTCACTGCAATTGTATGGCTCTTGGGAGCAAGAACATTGTTCTTGCTACCCAGCATGCCAGTACTGCTTCTGCAAATTTGAAAGATGTATTGACCAACCTGATACCTGAGAAGCAGGCCAGAATTAAGGCATTTGGGAAGCACAGGATCTGAGAGTGGTGGGCCAAATCATTGTGGAAATGATGTATGGTGGTGTGAGAGGCATGAAGGGACTTGCACAGGAAACATCAGTTCTTGATCCTGATGAGGGCATTCTTTTCAGAGGCCATAGTATTTCTGAATGCCAGAAATTACTACCTAAGGCTAAGGGTGGTGAAGAACCCCCGCCTGAGAGCTTATTTTGGCTGCTGGTAACTGAACAGATCCCAACAGTGGAACAGGCATCTTGGCTTTCAAAAGAATGGAAGAGGGCAGCTCTGCCTTCTCTGTGGTCACCATGCTGGACAACTTTCCCACCAGTTGACACCTCATGTCTCAACTCAGTGCAGCCCTCAAAATTACAACCCTCAGAAGTACTCTTAAAGGGGAAAACCCCCTGTCAAAGAAACTAAAGAGTAGGTCACTCTTTCACAATTTATATTGTATGCATTAAATCACATCAGTTAGATCAGTTCCTTAGTGCTGAAAATGTTCAGAAAAATGGGTGTACAGAGGTAACTGTGAAGATTCAATTCCCCAGAATCTACTATAGGTTTTAATGAAGTGAATGAAGTTTTGGAGAAATGTCAGATATCAACATAATCAATTAATGCTGTGTGTCTGAGTTAGTTGCTGTATTTTGTAGAATGACCAGTTATAAGTTAATTTTCTGTTCATTCAGTTTTTAAAACATCATATCTAACTGGAAACATGTTTAGTCTCTCCAGTACAATTTTAATTGGATGTGTTGATTAGAAATTTTAATAGCATTAAATGCATGTGAATTCTGTGAATTTAAATTATTAATAATGTGTAGCTTATAGGCTTAAGTTGACTGCAGAAAATAATTTCACTAATGATATTAAAATGGATTGGTTTGGGAAAACTCCATGTAATCATTTTCAGTGGTTTGCATACACATTGCCTCCTGACTCAGAGAAAAAAGCTAAGAATCATATCATATATAAATGTCATTATTAAGAATTTAAGGTACTAAGAAGAAAATACAGAGGCTGTCTGTTTTGGAATTCAGTCACTCTATCCCTCCTGATCTACAAACTTTATTGTCACTTTTACTTTATAAGTTCTATTTATATAGAGGCCTTTGGGTATTAAACTGCTTTTTCTGAAAGTCTAGTTGCTTCTTATAAAACATGTTTCTGTTGGTTCATTGACAGCTCATCAACCAACAAATCTCAGTGGTGACAAACTTTAATGATTGAAGCACATATCTTGATTCCTCTTAGAATCACAGTGTATTTCTGATTCAATACTGACTTCCCCGTTATTAGCTCACCTTCTCTTTTACTGTCTCCTTTCATCCATCAGGATAAACTACATTTCAGGACTCTAATCATTTGACCTGAGAGAGGTAAAAATAAAGTAACATTAGTTCACTGTACCTGATAACAATTACTTTAACTTGCAGTATAATTTACATCTTATGTACAATAATAAATTATATTTTTCAAAACTCCTAATAAATTCTTGAAAATTGAAATTATTTCTTACTTGATAACAACAGATTTGTTTAGTTTTACTCAGATATGCTTTGAAGTATCAAGTTTGAAAGAAATCTCTGGAATAAAATAGTCCATTGCAAATATCATTTAGTGATGACATCATTGCGAACATCAAACTAAGCTTATATTTTAGAATATTGTTATTCCTCAAACGATAAAATAGTGCATACTATATCATGACATAGGTCAGAACTTTTTTTTCATTTTGTGGACACTCATACCTCCTAGGCAAGCACCCTGCCATAAAGCTACACCCTCAGTCCTTTATGTCAGTTAAGGAGAATCAAATTTCATTACAAAATTATCTATTCATCATCTTATGTTTTATTTCTAAAATTTCAGAACAATGCTTTTTATAGTCTAAGTAAGTCTGGTGCTGAATTTAAGCTCTAGGGATGTAATATTCTCACCAATTTAAACAATGTTACGAAATACTCTATAGAATATGATAAAAATCTTCCATACAAGTATATCAACAGGTACATGTTTATTTGTACTGTATAAAACATATTCACCTATACAATAAGGTTCTCTAGGTAAAAGGTAAGCTACATACTACAACAAAAAAGAGCTAAGACAATTTCCAGATGAACTTGTATTAGACTATAAAACAAACCTACCACAAAAAGTAATCATGGAATAAATATTTCCCATTTTATACATGATCACATGTGCATTTGTAATGACTTCCCCTCCAAGGATGATTAAAAGTACAGATGGAAGTTAGTTTCAGCAATTTATAATAGGAAGATTATTGTAGATTTTCCTGATGGAACCAGTGTAATAATGATAAGGGCCCTTAAAAGTGAAAGAGAAAAATAGATAGTTCAATGGTGAGTGATGCAGAATGAAGACTCAATCTGTTTTCTTGACTTTGAGGATAGAAGAAGATCAGAAGCCAAGTAACATGATGGCCTCTAGAATTTGTAAAGGCAAGGAAAGAGATTCTGTGCTAGAGCCTCCAGAAGGTAATGCAGCTCTATACACAGCATGCTGTCTATGTTTGAAGAATGCCTGAGAAAACTCCAATAGTCCTGTACTAATCATCTAAGCTGCTGGAACCTCCAATCTCCCACTAAAAACTAGATATAAAGACTCAACCGGTCATACCAGGAATTAGCATTGAACTTCTCAAGCATTGTTCTCTTTTTGACTTCCATGGATTGTGCTGAATTGAGTTTTCTGGAAACTCGTGCATTGCAAATAAACTCTTACCTCTTTATGCACACCTCGAGAAAATAATTTTTCTACCAAAGATCACTGACATGCTAGCAGAGGAGTCAGAATGGCTTAAGCAGTGACAGACTGACTGCTTTTAATAAGTGAGTGTCCTTATGGGCCTTTCCACTCCCATTAGCTTAAATGTAAATGTCTCACAACCGTGTGTGTGTGTGAGTGTGTATATGGGAATGATATCAATAATTCCCATCAGTATTGTCTACCCTTTGACATCCTGAACTGAAGATTTTTACCTTCAACCTTCAGAAAATTCCCACAATAAAATAATTTCAGAAAAACAACAAATAACCCAGTGGGAAAAAATGCCACATTCAGTAGATATGAACTAGTCTCTGGTCTTGACCAATTACGTGATTGTACACTGAACTCTCAGTGAGGTGCAATGCCTCAAGAATATGTTCTTGTTCTATTGGATCATACTATAGTTTGGCTCTTATGTGCCCCACAAGGGTCCTTGTGGTAAAGGTGTGGTCCCCATTGTGGCACTATTGGGAGGAAGTGGAAACTTAAGAGGTGAGGCCTAGTGGGAGGTTTTAAATCATGAGGGTGTGCCCTTGAAGGGAATTGTGAGAACACTCAGTCCCTTTTTCTTTCTCATTTGCTCCCAGCCCAGAGGTGAATGGTTTTGCTCAGGCATGCATTCCCAGCATGATGTACCACCACATGGGCCCATAGCAATGGGGCCAATTGATGATAAACTGAAACCTCCAGAATTGTGAAATATACCTTCTCACTTGTGAAGTAGATTGTGTTGGATATTTGTAATAACAATGGCAAGCTGAGAATTAATGACAAATTTCCATAAACAGAGTGGTTTAAAACAGCACATACTCATTAATTTACATTTCCAAGCATCAGCTGGGTTCTCTGAATAGGTTCTCACAAGGTAAAAATTAAAGTATCAGTCAGGCTAATGCTCATTTGGAAACATGGGAGGGGAAAATACATTTCTAGAGGAATACACTGCTAGGATCATGCAAGTTGTGAGCAGAACCCAGTTCAATGCTATTGAACCTCCAAGAGGTTGCTTTGAGGGGTCTTGCAAATATCCCCTCCATTTTTCAAAACAGGTAGAATGTGTTGAATTCTTTTCTAACTTCAAGTGTCTCACTCTCAACCTTCTACAATTCACAGGAGAAAATTCTCTCCTATTAAAGGACTCATATTACTCCATTAGGTCTACCTGTATAATCTTCTTTATGATTTACTCCAAGTCAACTGACATCCATGCAAGTTAAGAATGTACAGGTGGTTAAGGTATAGTACTTAGTTAACTCTGCAAATTTTCCTTTTCCATATAATGTAGTAGGGTCACAGGGAGGCTATCTCATGATATTCACAGTCATTGGAATTGGGGTAAGGCATCATGGGGTCAAACTGAGAACTCTTTCTATCAGGGAAAATAACCAGTCCCTTGTGAAAAACAGTTTCTATCATGCTTCTTCCACTCTGGAAGGAGCTGTTCCTATTGATCGCCACTAACTGGTATCTGGTCTATGATTTCTTTTTTCTGCCTGTGACACTTCAACCGGCATAATTATTTAAGGGCTGAAAGAGTGTGATTTATTAACATCAGATCACTAATTATACCACCTATGACTAGCAAACCAATTTTATTGCCAAAAAATTTTGGCAATAGATACATTTGATCATGGATCCACTGTTGTTAACATTTATCACATGCTACATACTGAATGTTTATGCCTAATCTCCAAATTCATACATGGAAGTTTTAAAACTCAATGTGATGATATTTGGAGATGTGCCTTTGAGAAATAATATGTTCCTGATGGGAATTATATATAACATGGTCGTTGAGGACATTATTATATTTTTATAGTACAATAGATATAATATATATCTATATATATACATATATATACATAAAAGAGTGATTGAGCTAATAAGTGATAACAATAACAATAAAAATGATAGTTATAGTAATTAGTATTTAATATGAAGAAGACATTATAGAAGTAAAATTTTCAACATGCCATCATAACCCACATATCTGTTGCATAAAATTTTGCCAATAAATTTTAGGTTAAAGCAATTTGATTGAAATCAAGTTGTTGTCCATGATAGTTTGTTTGAAATATTATATATTTGAAAATTAACATGCTCTATTTTTCTCTGTTTCTTATATCTTATTTTGATGAAACAGGAGGCAGATTTTCAGGTTCTCAAATATTTTAAAGCTGTTTTTTTTTTTACTTTGTTTATGCAATTATTCTTTTACAACTGAAAGGAAGGAGTTCATCCTTTTGTTTGTTTATTGCATACAACTAAAGTGATAGTAAACTAACACCAGTAGTGTGTAGGAGTGCAGTGATGTGGAGATATAGCAAATCTCAGTTTGTAAAGTAACAAAAGCTAACATAATTCGTTTTTTTTCCTGATCTTCCCAAGGATAATTCACAATTTCCTCTGTGACATCCTTCACTGTTTGCATGTATTTTGCAGTTTTTTTTAATAGTGTTCATGCTTTTTCTATTTATTTACTTTAGTTTAGGAACTGAGCCCAGGGTACTCTCCTACTGAGCTATTTTATCAGGTCTCCTTAATTTTATTTTGAAACAGGATCTAAGTTACTAGACTGATTCTAACTTGAAATTCTCCTGCATCAGCCTTCCAAATAGCTGAAATTACAGGTGTGTGCCACCACGCCAGATATATTTTTTCAAATTCTTTGTATTTGATGCCCTGACAAATAAGGAGGACAATATTATTAGAACTATGGAAAAAGGATGAATAAATAGAGTGAGAATTTTCATTAAGTGCAGATATTTTTGTTCATTGCATTTAACTTTTATATAGGCACTTGCCCTTTTTACTTCTGGTTTCTAGTCAGCATTAATCACATGTATTTTTTTTTTTTTTCATGAGAAGTTCTACCTGGGTACATTGCAGGGCAAAATTGAAGAAAACAGAACTTTCATATCAGTCCAGCTGAGGATTGAATCCCTGCTCAAGACTCCAATCTGCTGAAACTTCTTAGGCAAGCAGTTTAGATATTTCAGTTTCTCCTTTTCTTAGTTACAAAATGTGAAAAATAAGAATTCTACTTTCTAAAGGTGCCTTAGACAAGTTTCTGACACATAGTAACCATTCCACAGATGTTCTTTTCATTGTCCTTATTATTATTGTTAAACGAAAAATTAATGAAGTATAAATAAGATCAATTGAACAAACATCAAAAGATGATGTCCCTTAACTACCAATTTCTTGGGCCATTGGTTTTTAAAATAAAGAGTAAATCAGCCATACTCAACCCAAAACAAAAGTTATACCTTTCTAGCAATGATAAAATTTTCAATACCTGGATGCTACTTCATGATATCAGATGATTTTTAAAAGCAATATGTGTCCCTTGATATCACTAATAGTGGACTATATAATGTGTTTCTTTTTCATGCTGTTGCTTATTAGTTAGATTTGGAGCTGAGAGAATAATTCTGTAATACCAATTATGAAGATTTAAGTGTATATTCTCTAAAAATTCAAAAGAAATTAATATTTGCAAGCACTCAGCAGTGAATTCACATTCATACTGAGCATTCAGAATGTGTTCCAATAATAATATCAGTTTTGGGTCCTTTTCTGATTTTCAACATACGTAAGTGGGAAACAAAACTGGTTTATGTACATACATTAACTTTATTGCATTGTACTGTGATATCCACAGGGGGAAAAACATTTCAAATATTTCATTTAAATAAAATAAAATGCAAAAGTTTGGTTTCTTTGAATACATTTATTTGGCCTAGAGGTTCTTGAATGTTTATAGGAAGCCATTAGCAAGATAGCAAGTGGTAAGAGCAATATAGTAGCTGCAGTTGTTAATACCAGTGTTCCAAGAAACAAATGTCCTCCAACTCAAAAAAAGTTCGATTCCTTATAAATATTCATATTACTTCTTCCTATGAATATTTATTGGTGCATACTTCTAACAATATTTGTTAAAACAATCAAGTAAACATTCAGTTCAAATTTTCAACTTAAAACATAGAAATTTACCTCAATGTGAGATAAATGCAGTTTATCTAATCCTATCATCCTAAATGATAGGATGTTTTCAGTGTGAATGTATGTGTTTGTTTAAACTTAATATTGTCTCAGCAAACAGTAAACCAAAGAACATGTAACCTTGGAAAAATTGCAAGGAATTTTAAAACTTCTACTAAGTTAAACTGTTGTTCTTCACCCAATAAGAATCAATCATTGTATTGGACTTTCAGATTACAAATGTGAAGCACATGTATGGCTATCTAGCAATCTACCAATCAGGTGCATTAGCACAATAATTATCTCATTGTGGTAAATTTCCACTGTGTGATTTTTAATTGTATATTTCTTTGGCTCTTTATGAACATTGTCTAAATAGCTAGATGATAGATAGAAAGATAGATAATAGACAGATATATATCCCTTCTTTTAAGCCTCTAGGGAAGTGTCATAAAAGTGATGAAAAAGATAATGGTGCTGAAATTGTTTTTCATATACCATTGTTCAAGCTCTGAGGGTTGGGAGGGAAGGAGAGGAGAGAGGAGAGAGAAAGAGGGAGAGAGAGAAACAGGATGGTAATCTCTCACTACAGCTACTGATTATCCAGAAGTAAAATGCAAGTAAGTGTGGTTTCATGTCTTATGTACAACTTTTGGCAATTGTTAGACTTTTGAAGTCCCCCTATTGTCTTACTAACTCTCTGAAGATACAATATCTATTATCTGGCTTCCATTTTTCTGAGCTTTCTGATTTTCAGCCATGACATTGGTGCTGATTCTAGGCATGGCAAGTGCAGGCAGGTGCTATGGAGCTACAGTGTGTAGGGTATGACCTGATTTGGTAAAAGTGACTGTTAATGATATTGTGAGGGTTTCGAAGGGTGTTGTATTTTCAGTGCTGAAATACATAATTTTTCCAAAGCCAAAGTGTTCAAAATGATCATCCCATTTCCAGCCATGCTGGGTTGCTGTTGAGAGTGACAGAAAGAATGTGGCCTCTTGCAAACTTACTATTCCCTTCACTAGAAAAGAATACTTGAGCACTTATCCTGTTCCAGTCATTGTTCTTGGAGCAAATGCATCACTGAATAAACCAGACAAATTTCATTTTTCCCTACTGTTCACACTTCAGAATATTCAAAGATTTTATTTTGCAGAGACATGAAAACGTCTAAATATAAAACTTAAAACAAAAATTATAAATGCTTTTCTTCAAGGGAATAATGAGGAACAAAGATTATTTAAAAGACTGTTCAGCAAACAACCATTCTTCAAAAGGGAAACACATTCAGAAATCCCGAGTTATTGTTTCTCAAAACCAGACAGTAAGACATCAGATTCCATGGGAGATTAATTTTAGAAAATTCTCCACCTCTTTATCCCCCTTATTAATTGAAAACACACATTAGCAGATTAGTCTCAGGTATGTTACAGTGAAAAAAACTATTTCACTTGGCTAAATCTTTGTTTGTCAAACTTGGATTCTCTGTAAAAAATGTTCTCCACTGACCATTTTTCTTATGGAATTAGTACTACATGGAATGTTTTTGAGGTTGTTCTGTTTCATATATCAGCATGAATTCACATAAATAAAATCATGATATCCCTGCAAATGTTGTAATATATGAACTCTAGAAAAAAATGAGTAGAGAAGTAATGTATTTTCTAACAGCAATTTATAATCATTTGTTTTCCCTTTACCAATAACATCTATGTTCACCAACATCATGAAAGAAGTATGGTACTGAAAACTGCATATCACAAAGTAATTGAAGATATATTAAATTTTATTACAACACATATTACTTAAAATGTCATAAAATTTTTCTTTTTGCATAGTTTTTCCTTATCTTACCTCAGGAATAAAAATAAGTAAACTGTTGATTTCAATGGTATCTGTTCTGTAAATTATTTGCACTGAGACAAAAATACCATAAGAAAGGTTCTGGAAACCTAACTCCATCAACCAGGAGGTGTTCATATAGAATATTCTGAGGCTTTTATTTCTAACACTCAGAGCCTATTTACTGGAAGATTCTGCAGTTCTGTGGAATTGTAAAACCTACTTTGAGGAATACAACCAAAGTATGAGCCTGCATTTGGGAAAAAAAAATGAATCCAGATCTAGTTGCTTAATCCATTCAAGTTTATTTCTGATGAGTAATAATGAGTAAAAATTACATTTCCAAAAAGGATCTAATGACTTCAGTTGGACTGAAGGTGTATTATCATTTCTATCGTATTAAGCTTTTCATAGATCATAGGAGGTTTTATTAATCAGGAATAGTAAATAACTGCATAATATCAACTTAGAATGTCCTTCACCATTTCATTCTCTAAGACACTTGAATACCAATCAGGAAAGCAAATGATTATAGCAAAATTAGCTTTGATTAAGCTTTCTGTTTTCTCCTAGTTTTCTGAACATTAGAGAAAATATTAATTGATATCAATTGACTAGGGTGTTCTTACATAAGTCATTCATATTAAAAAATGAATTCATGTCTAGCTTATTTCTGGCCAGAGACAGGCAGGTCTTAAAGATTCCAAGTCACATTTTAAAGTGAGTCAGAAACAGAGCAGGACATGTAATACGGAAAGCAGATACAATTCTTACCTCAGTAAATAGAGTAATTAAAAAAAAAAATAGGAGAAATGTTCCAACTGAATAAAATCCCTTATTTCTTTAATAAAAAAGAGCAGTACACAAAATGTATATGCTCCAGGTTGCACTCTAAAACTTAATAATGTAGTAACATTTGTTACACATTTGTTATCATTATGTAGAAAACATGAGAGCTTGGAAATAAGTAGAAAATTAAATAAATTTTGGTGGAAAATTCATGTTGCATTTTACTTCCACTTATTAATTGAGGAATAATCATTTGAATAAACATCTATAGTTATTAAGCAAGATATCAGATTGAATAGTTTCATCTCTCACTTGTCTCTCTTCCTTCATAGAAGGAAATTATTGAAAAATAGTAAAGAAACTGGCATCGAAGTGGAAAATGTAGAGAGTTATTGGTGTGGGTTCACTTTGATGAAAGTAGTCTGATATGAGCATTGATGGGCAGACGTGCCCTCTCACTTCCATCTGTTCTGCTCCCTGGCTACCATCCAAAACAATCATGGCTCTCTCATTTTGCCTTTATCAGCATTCATTGGGTAGAGCTACATTTTTTTTCCCCTCTCTGTGGTGTTAGACCAGAATAGAGAGATTGTCGTCTAAAAGCTTCCTGTCTAGTAGCACCATTTCTTTCATGGTTTTTTAGCTTTAGACAGCATTTTCCCCCCAGAGCTCTTTTTGTTTGCCCAGTGACAAAACTCTTGATACACAATGCAACATTCTCTTAACTGAAGCTTTACACTGCTTCAAAATAAAGCTTAATTTGACATGCCAAATGGGTATCATCATTCATGATATTTATAATATGACTTCTACCCTCTTCAGGCTGTAAGAAAGCAACCAACACCCTCCATATCCCTAGCCAGGTTAGCATGAGAGCAGATCAAGCAGGGAGCAGGAACTCCTCACTGCCCACCTGGGACAGTAACACTCAGTCTCACTTGTGGAATGAGTGGAAACCACATGGGGTGCCTGGACTCCCAACCTCATCTAGCAGTAACGAGGTATGCCTCCCACTTCCCACTGGAGAGCTAGTGGGGGGCCTTAGTAGAGAATAAGGGCTATCACAGTGTCCCAGCAGAAATGAATACATTTTCCCAAGTGACAGGGGAGACCTCATGAGTCATTCATCCCTTTCCTAATTAAGGGAGTATAGAGGAGGAGGAGTGGAAAGCCAAATGACCACCTGTGCAACAGCAATGAGAGCCCCTTCTTAGAGTGTGAACAGGGGCCACAGGGAGATCTTGGACTACACCCTGCATGTGGCCGTAGAGAAGAGATGCTATTCCTTTTCCCCTACCAAATGTTTCCAAAGGCAAGCTAAAAAGGAAGGTATATAAAATATTCAGAGCATTAAGTCATAATACCCAAATTATCCAGTTTAAATTAACAGTTACTTGTCAAGGCAAAGGAATATCTTAAAATGAATGCAAAGAGACAGCAAGGTACCAACAATGAAATAACTGAGATAGATGCTAGAATTCTAAAGCAACCAACATGTAAGTATTACAACAAGTAATTTTGGAAATGTTTGAAAGAAATGAAACAAAATGATCTCAGGAAAAAATCAAAATTCTCTGTAAATGAAAAGATGACATAAAACAGAAATCCAAAGGAGGTTTTGCAACTGAGAAATACACCAATTCTGGGTATTGGATGCCTACTACAACCACCTTCCAAAAGTGAAAGACTCAACAAAGGAAACAATGTCAATTGGATACATAGGTTTAATAAAGTTTTAATAAAGATTCAAGTACAAGTTTTGATACATAAAGAGATTTATTTAAATTTTTTTTACATGGAAAAGAAAAGGAACTAGTATAGTAAAGCAATTATCTAACAGAAAATTTAAGTGGGAGGAATCAGCCTACATGACTTTTATACAGCTACTGTAATCATGGCAGTGTGGTTTTAGCAGAGGGGCATAAACAGATGAATGGACAAGACCAGCGAACCCAGAAATAGAACCACATGGGTATGCACAAAGTGGAAATAAAGATGGAAACTTAAACACAAGATGTCAACATCATTATAATTAAGAAACTGCAAATTAAAACCACAATGAGTTATAACTACATCCCTATCAGAATAACTAGAATGAAAAATAGCATAACACTAAATGCTGGTAAAGTTTCAGAGAAACTGGATCATTGATACATTACTGTTGGAAGGTAAAAACATACAATTGCTTTTCAAAATAGCTTAATGATTTCTTAAAAACTAAGCATTATACTACTATACCACTCAATAATTGTCCTTTGGGGCATCTATCTCATCAAATTGAAAACTTGTATTCATACAATACCAAACATAAGTACTTATAGCAGCTTTATTTGCAGTAGTTCATCCTGGAACCACCACAGTATTTTCCAAAGATGCTTAATTGTTAGACAAACTGATACATAAACACTATGGATCCTAGTTATCAATGAAAAGACACTAACTATTAATACAATAGCCTGAATAGGTTTCCAGGCATTTTAGTGAGTGGAAATTTTTTTTTTCAAAATGTTCATACTGTTGGGAGCTATGTTGAACACCTGTAATCCCAGTGACCAGGGAGGCTGAGACAGGAAGATGGAAAGTTAAAGGCCATCCTCAGCAACTTAGAGAGGCCCTAAGCAACTCAGTGAGACCCTGTCTTAAAACAAAAATTAAAAAGGACTAGGGATGTGGCTCAGTGATTAAGTGCCCCTGGGATCAATTCCTGGTACAAAAAAGAAAAAAGGTTCATATTTTTTTGTACCATTCACATAAGATTTTTAAATGGCAAAAATATAGAAGTAAATAAAAATTAGTGTTTGCAGGGGGTTCACATAGAGTAGAAGTGAAAAGAAAGTAGGTGTATCTATAAAAGGACCAATAGGATAGAGCTGTTTGTGAGGAAACTCTGCACCATATTCGTACCTTGATTGTAACACTGTACTACAAGCTTGCTAGATGTTGTCATTATATAAAACTGGGAAATGTATATTCACACCAAATCTCTTTGTATTCCTTCTTATAACTCCATGAAAATATTCAATTATTTCAAACTGAAAGTTCAGCTAAAAATTAAATAGAAAAACAATGTTAGAAGTGCCAAAATTAAAGATTGAAATAATGAATAGAAATCTAAACCACTACACCTAAAAATACACAAAAATAAGAATTAAAACTTCTACAGACAAAAAAGACAAAGAAGAAAAATTAGAGAAGAAATTTATTATTGTAGTAAAGAATTATAAACCTCAATGACCAAACCTCTATGTCTATCAGGTTAACATTTATTTTTAAGTTAGTCAAGTATGTTGGCATGGGGACTAAGGCAAGAGGATCCCTTGAGCTGACAAGATCAAAACAGACCTGGGCAACACAGCAAGAACACATCTCAATAAATGAATAGACAAATAAATAAAGTTAATCTACAGTGACTTAAATAGTTTAGTAAATTATTAAAGAGCAGATATTTACAATGGTAGATACCCTTGAAATGTTTTAACTAATACATAATAATGGGTCATATTATAAGGCACATTTAAACTGCATATATCATATGTTATGATGAAATCAACATGACTAGCAGATTTATCACTTCTAGTATTTATCATTTCTTAGAGTTAGCAAAATTCAAGTCTTCTCTTCTAGCTACTTTGAAATGGCCAATAAATTGTTACAACTCTAGTGACCCCACTGTGCACTAAAACTTGTTCTCCTTTACTGTAATTTTATGCCTATTAACCAACATGGGTGTATCCCCCACTCTTCCTGCCTATTCTCCTCTCTTCATCTATGATATCAATACTATATTGAGAGTAAATTATCAACATGTGCCAAAATTTTTCAAAGTAATTATAACCAATACTTTTGTAATTCTATCAGGAGAGTCATGTGACTTACGAAAACATACATCTACATAAAAATATATTCTCATGTGTTCATAATAGCACTAACATCCATTGATGAATGGATGTCCATCCACTGATGAAAGAGTAAAAGTGATTTATCCATACAGTGGATATTATTTTTCAATAAAAATAAATGAAATACTGACACATGCTACAATATGGAGAAATTTGAAAACATTATGCTAAGTGGAAGAAGTCAGTCACAAATGTTAAAAATGACAGATCTATAAAGAGATTGTTAAATCTCTTTCACACATTATTAAATCACTCTCACTTTTATCTATGTAATGAAACATTACACAGAATTTTAAAATCATTACAAATTTCTTATAATAGGTAAAAATTCACATGATGTGTTAAAATATACATAAAGATTATATCTTGTCTAAGCTATACTACCTTAGATACTTCTGTGTACGTGAGGGTTCTTTTATGCATTCACTTAAAGAGACCAAATGTATACATTTGATAACTTTGAGTTATTTTATTTTAGTAATGGTATCACTCTTTTTTTGTTTCTTTTTTAGTTTTGCATTTTAGTTTCCTCTGCATCTTACAAATATCTAAAATTTACACATAGTGCTTTTTAATTTTTTTGTTTTAAAGGTGTTTATTTTAAAACAATTTTAAATACAATAGCAAAGCTGCACTGCTATAGCTTGGAAAAAAACAATATTATTTTAATAAGATTTTCTACTGAATGCCTAGAATTTAGTTTTCTAATCTACAAAATGGAAATTATAATAATATATCACACAGTATTTGCAAGAAAAAGCAATACATGTGAAAACTCTTGATTACACTCAGAGTACCACATGACCAGACATAAGTAACAGTCTGAAATTTCTACTGAGTAAAGATAAATACACAAGGAGAAAAAAACTACATTATCTCTCATTCATCTCTGGGGTAAAATGAAAAGGGTCATCAAAATGAAGGATCATACTTGGAGCTGGTCATGCACTGAATATTTTCTTCTACACAAAGGACCAGGATCCCTACAAGAATTGTGCCCAAATAACTGGCAGGCTTTTTGAGGTTTTGCTGAGTGGAGTTTTTCCAAATAGAGGCCTAGAAGAAAACTGACAGCAATTATGAAGAAACACCACTTTCATGGTAATCAGTTCCATAAGATGTGTGTTGACCCCAAATTTCCTATAGTGAGCATGACCCAGACTGAATGGATAAAATGACGGTCTCACCCACACATAACACTTTCTGCATTTAGAGGGATTTACATATTTGTGCAATCCTGGTGCAAATCTTACACTTCCATTATATTAATGTGGAATGAAAGACTCCAAGAAAGTATGTGTTTTGATGTGAACAGGTTAGTAGAAGATGAATCTGAAATGGCTGAATTAACTGGTATGACCACTGAACTGTGGCTTAAGAATTCTAACTCAAGTTTCCCTTGAATTTTAGTAAAGATGCTGCTAGTTTTATTCTCTCCTGAAGATTTTTAGAAGCATTAACTTTGACAAGGGATTTGCATTAAGGAATGGGAACTGGAAGAAATCAAGTGGGAGGGGGAAATCACATGGTATGATCTCAAATGAAAAACAATTTTAAAATAAGACTGTAATAGATAAAAAATATCCCCAAATTCTTTTCTCATAATGAGACAGACTTTGTTTCCCCTTCAGGATACTCTGCCCTTGTGACCAATAGACTCTCAGAAAGTACTGTATGATTTTGACCCCCAAGACTTAGTTCTGCTCATGCCTTCTGAAAGCATTGCTACCTTCAGGGTGAGAAATCTCATGGAGAGTGTGACTCAACTGTCATAACCTTGCCCATCATTGGAGCTCAGGCCCCACATGACTAGACACAGAATGACTGCAAACCGGAGTGAGTTCAGCTGATGTTTGGAGTAGAAATGAGCTGACCTTGCTGAATGGGGCCCATCATAAGCTGGACAATTCTTAGATATCACAGAGCTCCCACTAATCAATGAGAGATGACTTTGTTTAGAGGCCCTAATGTCAATATCACTAATGCTATAATGCCAACTCTCAGAATCCTCCACAAATGAGGAGCTACAGTTGAAGCTGCTGAGTTTGGGGGTGTCTTGTTATGCAACAATATACGGTTTGACTGATGAGAAAGCATTTCGGTTATCATAACAGCATTGTCATCAACAGGCGCTCTATTGGAAATAAAATGTGCTCTCATTAGCAGACAGTTCTATGATTTATTAATGATGAAGTTTCATTATTCCTGAATGAATCTGAATTTTGACAAAAGCTCACCTGTGCAATGAATTATATATGATGCCAATGCATAGTATTTACATGTGTACTATCTTGTAGCCATTAAGGAATACTCCTGAAAACAATTTGTGATAAGGATGAGTATTCCATTGTCTAAGAAGAGAAGACAAAGAAAAGACATATTCCTTGTACAAAGCTACAGTTAGTACTTCTATGCTTAGATTCTTAACCATAAATATGCATTTAATCAAATAATTCATGAATAATTTTGTATTTTTATAAAATCATAAATCAGAAGCCTGTAGTTACCACCTGTCTCTTCTATTGTCTAGCTCTTTCATAGCTTCTCTATGTATAAATGGCATTTCTGTGAAAATATTAAGACTTGGAAAAAATTTAAAAACAATTACAATTTCATATTTTGCTGAGGTGTGTCCACATGATCAAATGAAGATTGAACCACATTATAAAAAAATTGATATCATGGATTTTCTCTATACACAGAGTTCAGGGTTGTTAATCTTGAAACAAACATAGGCCAATACAACCCTGAAGAATCAGATTGATTGAATTTGTCTGTATTTCCAGTCAGTTTTCCATTTACTCATTTTAAGAAATAATTATTATAATGAAAGCTAGCAAATAGTGTAAGGAAAAATAATATGGCAATAATACATAAGGAAAACTATCAACAATTGTGAAAAAGAAAATGGTAATCAAATGAATCTTATAACACAAAGATCAATTTTTAAAAACCCAATGAAAAAGAAAATGTCCTATTTTTGTGGGTATACCAACTCTGGGTATCACCTCTAACCACACAGAGGGAGAGGACATTGGTGAGTGACTGAGGAAAGTAAAATGAAAGGAGAGGGAGATGGTTGATTGGAGCTGGGCAGGAAAATTACTGGTTAATGATGATCACCGAATAAACAAGGAATAAACTCCTTCCTATGGAAAACTGAATCTGATACAGAAATGGAACATGTGAATGAGGAAAGGAAGAATGTCAAAAGAAACCCTTATCATAAGCTGGACAATTCTTAGATATCACAGAGCTCCCACTAATCAATGAGAGATGACTTTGTTTAGAGGCCCTAATGTCAATATCACTAATGCTATAATTAAATATTGAGATAAAATTCGCTCTGGAATATAGACTTCTCTAAATCCAATTTCAAATTTGAGTCAAAAAAGAAGCCTTGGGAAAGATCAAATCAATTTTCAAGTTATTTAATTTCCAACCAAAAGAAAAAGTCTAATGGTTTTTTTAAGACTATAACATAAACTAACACTCAACCATACAATATTCATAACATGACATCAAAGAAAAACGTTACAAGACTTGAGTGTCAGAAGGAAAATGAAGCTCATAGCCTGAAGAATATCAGTCTATAGAGAACCAAAAATGATAGAAGTGAAACAATTAGCAGATATGACATTAAAATAGTTACTATTATGCTCCACAAGTTCAGAAATAAAAAAAATATGAGCATAATGAGAAAAGTATGAGAAGATATAAAAATCAAAATCAGAAAATTCACAGGTTAGACACTAGAGAAGGAAAGATCAGTGAACCTGAAGATCTAAGGACTGAATCTTTCTCATGTAGAACAAAGGTAAAAACTAAGGCACAGATATTCTCAACACCATAGGAAGAAGGATCAGTTGGACTAGTGTATGAATAATTGGAGTCTTAAAAGGAGAGAAAAAAGAAGGAAAGAAAATATATTTGAATATGTTGATATTAATTCTTCTAAATTTCTGAACATTATGAATTCATTCATCAGAATGTTCAGTGAACCCAAAGAAGAATAAACACAAAGAAAACCATGTGGAGACAAATCATCCTAAAATTTGTGAAGTTTAGTGATGAATAAAATGTCTCAGAATAAAAGCAAGGAAAAAATGAATTAGTACATGAGAAGAATAAGAATGACTTCAGAGTTCCTATCATGCACATCAGAAACTTAGCAAATAAAAAAAAATATGGTATACATCTTTTAAATGTTGAGGAAAAAACTTCAATATCTATAGTTCTACTCTCAGAAAAAATTGTTTTTGAAAATGAACTGATTGGACTCCTAACTATAATCCCAGTAACTCAGGAGGCTAAGACAGGAGTTGTGGCCAGTCTTAACAATTTAGAGAGACCCTAATACAAAATGAAAAATAAATTAAAAAATGGTTGGAGATGTATTATCAGTGATAAAGCATTCCTGGGTTCTATCTCCAGTATCAATATAAATATTATTAGTATATAATGTGTGTATACATACATATATATATATTCATATATAAATAAATGTCTATTTTATAAATATATAATATGTATGCTATGTTATATATTTTAATGACTTTTTTTATAGAAATGAAGTCTGAGATAGTGTGTTATTAATGTTATAAAATAATGGACTCAAATGACATTAAGAGAAAAACCTATCCACTACAAATTAGTTCAACCACTCTAGAAAGTAGTATGAAGATTCAACACAAAACTAGGAATGGAACCACCATATGACCCAGCTATCACATTTCTTGGTATTTACCCAGAATAACTAAAATTAGCATACTTTAGTGATATAGTCACAATATTTATAGCAGCACAATTCTCAACAGCCAAGACATGGAACTATATGGAGTCAATTAACGCTATATGGTCACAATAAACCTTTTATATGAAGGGAATTCTAGCTACTTATGACTAATACAAATGTTAGTGGCTAGTATTACTTTTCCTTTGTGCTATCATATGTTAAGTATTTTAGAAATGGCTCTAATAGAGTTAAGAAATATAAACAAAAGGATATTGGCAATAAACAGGAGGTTAACTAATGAGGAGGATTAACGTCTGATACATTATATTTGTTATTTTTAGTTATACATGACAGTAGAGTGTATATATATATATATATATATTATTTACTTATTGATTCATTGAGCATAAATGGAGTACAGCTATTGATTCTCTGGTTTTACACAAAGTAGAATCACACCATCTGTGCATTCATACATGTACACAGGGCAATGATGTCTGTCACACATTCTGTTTGACATATTTATGCAAACATGGAATACATCCTACTTTAATTAGGATCCCATTTTAATGGTGGTACATGATGCAAACATTCACTGTTCTGTACTTATATATGTATAGAAAAGTTAAGACAGATTCATTCCACAGTCTTTCCTATTCCTGTCCCCCCTTCTTTTCCTTCATTTCTCTGTGTCTAATATACTGAGCTACTACTCTTCCCCTCCCCTCTTGTTGTGTGTTAACATCCACTTATCAGAGAGAACACTTGACCTTTGGTTTAGGGAGATTGACTTATTTCACTAAGCATAACAGTCTCAAGATCCACACATATACTGGCAAATATCATAAACTCATTCTTTCATATGGCTGAGTAATATTCCATTGTGTACATATATCACATTTTCTTTATCCCATTTATCTGTTGAAGGGAACCTAGATTGGTTCCATAACTCATCTATTGTGAGTTGAACTGCTACAAAGATTGATGTGGATGTGTCACTACAGTATGATGATTTTAAGTCCTTTGGGCACATGCCAAGGAGTGGGTAACTGGATCAAATAGTGGTTCCATTCCAAGTTTACTTAGGAATCTCTATACTGCTTTACAAAGTGGTTGTACCAATATGCAGCTCCTTCAGCAATGTGTGGATGTAGCCTTTTCCCCACATCTTCACCAACATTTGTTGTTACTTATATTCTCACTAATTTCCATTCTGACTGGAGATGAAATCTGAGTGTAGTTTTGATTTGCACTTCTCTAATTGCTTAAGATGTTGAACATTTTTTCATATATTTGTTGACCATTTGTATTTCTTCTGTGATGTGTCAGTTCAGTTCCTTAACCCATTTATTGATTGGTTTGTTTTTATGGTGTTATGTTTTTTGAGTTCTTTATATATCCTGGAGATTAATGCTTTATCTGAGTTGCATATGGCAAAGATTTTTCTCCCATTCTATTGACTTTCTCTTCACATTCTTGATTATTTACATTTATTGATTCTTGATTTTACTTCTTGGACTTTTGGAGTTTTGTTGAGGAATTTGGTTCCTAAGCCAACATCGTGGAGATGTGGACCTACTTTTTCTTCTAGTAGGTATAGGGTTTCTGATCTAATGCCTAGGTCTTTGATCCACTTTTTGTGCATGGTGAGAGACAGGGATTACATTTTGTTTTGCTACAGATGAATTTCCAGTTTTCCCAACACCATTTGTTGAAAAGGCTGTCATTTTTCCAATGTATATTTATGGTGCCTTTGTCTAGTATGAGATAACTGTATTTGTGTGGATTTATCTCTGTGTCATCTATTCTGTACCATTGGCCTTCATATCTTTTTTGGTGAAAATACCAGATTGTTTTTGTTAAGACAGCTCTGTAGTATAATTTAAGGTTTAGTATTGTGATACCTGATGCTCATTTTTCTAAGAATTGCTTTGGATATTCTGGACCTCTTATTTTTCCAAATGAATTTCATGATTGCTTTTTCTATTTCTTTGGAGAACATCATTGTATTTTTAATAGGAATTTCATTAAATGTGTATAACATGTTGGGTAGTTTGGCCATTTTTTAAATATTAATTGTGCCTATCCAAGAATATGTAAGATATTTCCATATTCTAAGGTCTCCTTCAATTTTTTTGCAGTGCTCTGTAGTTTTTATTGAAGAGGTCTTTCATCTCTTTTGTTATATTGATTCCCAGATAGTTTATTTATTTATTTTTTGAGGCTATTGTAAATGGGATAGTTGTCCTAATTGCTCTTTCAGCTGATTCATTTTTGTTGTATCAGAACATAATTGATTTATTGGTGATAATTTTATAGCCTATTATGAATAATTCATTCATGAGTTCTAAAAATTTTCTGGTGGAGTTTCTTGGTTGTTCTAACCAACCAAGAAACATGAAGGATCATGTTGTTGGCAAATAGAGATAGTTTGAACTCTTCTTTTCCTATTCATATCCCTTTAATCACTTTATTTTTCCTAATTGCTGTTACCAGAGTTTAAAGGACAATATTGAATAGAAGTGGTAAAAGAGCACATCCCTGCCTTCTTCTAGTTTTTAGAGGGAATACTTTCAATTATTCTCCATTTAGAATGATGTAGGTCTTGGATTTAATGTGTACAGCTTTTACAATGTTGAGGTATGTTCCTACTGTCCCTAGTTTTTCTAGTGTTTTAGATATGAATGAATTCTGAATTTTTTCAAATACTTTTTCTTCATCTGTTGAGATAATTATGTGATTCTAATCTTTAAGTCTATTGATGTGGTGAATTATGTTCATTGATTTCCCTATGTTGAGTCAACCTTGCGTCTCTGGAATGAACTCCACTTGATCATGGTGCACTACTTTTAAATATGTTTTTGTATGCAATTTGTCAGTATTTTATTAAGAGTTTTTGTATCTGTGTTCATTAGGGATATTGGTTTGAATTTTTCTTTCTTTGATGTGTCTTTGTCTGGTTTTGGTATTTGGTGATATTAGCTTCATAGATTGATTTTGGAAGGGTTCCCTCCATTTCTGTTTCATGGAATATTTTGAGGAGAATTAGGGGTAATTCTTCTTTGAATGTCTGATAGAACTCAGCTGAGCATCCATCCAGTCCTTGGCTTTTCTTTGTTAGTAGGTTTTTTATGTCATCCTCAATCATTGGTTACAATTGATCTATTTAAATTTTCTATGTCCTCCTAGTTCAATTTGGGTATGAAATATGTCTCTAGAAATCTGTTGATGTCTTCAAAATTTTCTATTTTTTGAAGTGTAAGTTTTTAAAATACTTTCTGACTATCCTCCATATTTCAGTGTTGTCTGTGGTGATATTTCTTTTTGCATCACAAGTTTTAGAAATTTGATTTTTTTCCATTTTTTTCTTGGTTAGCATAGCTATGGGTTTAGTGATTTTATTTTTCCAAGAAACCAACTTTTTGTTCCGTTGGATTTTTTTTTTGAATTTTGTTTGTTTGTTTCAATTTCATTGATTTTGACTCTGATTTTAATTTTTTTCCTGTCCTCTTTCTTTAGTGTTGTTCTTTAAAGCATGAAACTGAAAAAAAGAAGCACACTGATATTCAGTTATTGAATTTCTCTGATCCCTGTAGTCCAGTTGCTTTTGCATGTGATGCCCACAACCCTGAAGAAAGACAAGGAATTATAGAGCCCGTTGACTGAATGAACCAATGGCATTTGGCTCTTCTGGGCATAAAAGATATTTTTGGACAGTATGAGGTGATGAAAACTTTTGCCTTTCTTGCTCTCCCGTAAATGATCTCTTGTCCTGCTTTTTTCCAGATTTTCTAGCTTGCTGTTTCAGTTTTTTTTTTTAATTTCATAATAAAAGTTCTTAATCAATCACACATTTTCACCTTAGAAGCTCTGTACCTCTGAGTCTTGGTTTCCTAACTTCCAGATGGTGATGACCAAACAATTAAATATTGTGAAGAAAAAAGTAACATGAGACCTCTTCTTAAGTAATATGTGAATAAATGTGAGGTAGTAATTGTTCATACCCTATTTGTGTATCTTCTTTATTCTCTGTTTTTCCTATCTAATACCAATTGTGTTGTTCCTTATTTATTAATGTCTTCATATTTGTTCTTGTTATTCACCAAACTTTCTTTTTGAATAATACTAGCACATAAGAAAATGGCATAAAATCATCAAAAACTTAAATATTAAACTGTAAATCACAAAATAAAGGTAAGGTCTGAGTAATTGATATTCATCATTGATTTTCCTTTCAATTTATAATACAAATAGAATCCCAAAGGTTAGAAGGCTAAATACAGTCATTCTAAATTTCTTAAATGTATGCTTAGAAAAACCAAATGACCTTTTTGTGTATTCATTTATGCTTTTACACACTGGATGACTCTTGTGTGACTTCAGGCCCTTCTTACTGTCAATGGTCAAAGATAATTTCTGGGATGAGAAAGAGAAGAGAAACTCCTAATTTCATAAAATGTCTTACTGGGATGGTTTTCACTGTAACACAAACTATAATTGAGGAATTGGAAAACAATAGCAACTAGATTATTTCCCCAGGACACCTCTTATGACAATCACAACCCATTTTTCATTTTCATTTATGAAATCAAAAAAGCATAAACCACCAAATAAACAATACCCAGGGATGTTATTCTCTGTGAATAATGACTTTATTTTGCTTATAAATGCTACTCCTTCAACCAAACAGTATGTATTTGGGGAATTATTTTATTAGTTAGGCTTTGATTAATATGCTCTACTTTTTTTTTCAAAAAGGAAATAGTATGCAAATATACCTATACTGATAAAGAAAATAAACATTTTTAATTGGAAAACAAGTTAACTTTCTAGACTGAAAACAAAACCTCTATGAATCATTACAAGCAATACAACATCAAACAAAATATCTTCACTCTAGCTTTCTCATTGCATTTTCTTTCTTTCTTAATTTACCAGTCTTTATAAGATATATCCATAGAGATTATATTAGCATTTATTTATGTGTGAAAGTTTGAAAAAGACCCATCATGTTTTAGCAGTCTCTTAATAAATACTTATGGATAAATCAAAATAACATTCTTATAAACAAAAATATATAAGAAATGTTAATTTTAAAAATTTATAAGAATATAATATATATATTGCTATATATATTATAACATTTTGGGGTAGCTTCAGCTATATTTTAGTTTTCATTTTAAAGACAAGTGTTCATTATTTTAATTGGGTGAGATGGCTAAACTATTATTGATGGTTAATGATTTCAACTACATTTTTCTTCATTTACTAAAGACTGCTGTCAAAATTGGTAAAAATAACACAATCATCAATACTAATAAGTAAGTTTCTAGAATTGGTGAAAAGAAAAAAACAAAGTTTTTAGTTTGTATTCAGCTACAATTTTTAACATAAAGATGAATTTTCATAGAGTTAACTTCAGTGAAAACCTGATTTACTTATTATGGTACATATTGATCAAGAAAGAAGTAACCAACAGAGCCCCATTTCTTTATGCATAAATAATAGTCATATAATGATACTTCTTAAGACTGTAGACCCTACTGTGGTCTTTTAATGCAATAGCACTATGTTTTGACCCAGGGAGGACTCCTAAAATGTAACACTACATTGTTCAGAAACTTTCAACTTCTTTGCTTAAATTAATTACACTAATCACAGTGACTAAATTATTGGACTCCCTGGTTGATAAAACTTATATTCTTTTCTTACACAAACTCCTCCACAATGGCCTTTGTGTGTAAATTAATAAGTCAATAGTTATGAAGGAACATAGAAACTGAATATTTACCAGAGTGAATGAGAAAAGAAGGTAGAGCAAAGTTTATTACTGGACCTGTTTATGCATGTATTTTATGAAGCTACACTATGTTTTCAATCACTGCATTTTTTCCCCTCTCGAACCAGCATCTGCTGTTTAAGTAAGAACATTCATATGTTGCTGTCACTTATTTATCTATAAATAAAGCTTCCATGAGCTTCAAAAAGGAATTGCTATCATTTGCAAGTGACTTCACTTGCACAAGAACAGACAACTCTTTTACTGTCACCTGAGTTGAGAATAACTATATGAATAAAAAGCTTCTGATAATGCAAAAGAAAAAACAACCTCTTTAACCCTCATGCAGTAAGCACATGCTCCTCATCATCAAGGCAAAGATGTATTGTTTATTGCATGCTCAGATTCACCCCATGAAAGTGGTTATATCCCTATTTTAAAGAGGAAAATCATCAAAGATCATTAGAAGAATTTATTATTATGCAAGTTGTTCAATAAGCAGGGGATGAATAAGAATTCAAACCTAAACTTGTGTGTTCCTCTACTCCATGTTACATTTCATACTTCCAGTATGAATGAGTGGTATGATCAGCATAGCTTGTGAAGAACACGGAGAGTCTGGGGCAGCAGACTGAGGGAGTGAGAGAAGCTCAGTTCATAGGGCTTTCAGGAAACAATCAGCGCCAGAACCCGTGACATTCCTGA
>JAJEJO010000376.1:375369-519715 GCA_020662805.1 Glaucomys volans | reverse complement strand
TCTCAAATATATGCCAGCAACTTTGGTGTCTCCCAGTGATTCTTTAATGTTAGCATAAATGTTTCTCAGATACTTGCACTTCTATTCATAATATCGTAAGATATACTCCTTTTTTTCTTTCTTTTTTTTCCACTATCAGATCTCATTTGCTCATACCTCTCAGCTTCCTGCTGTCCACAACCTGACCCCCTTTCTCTTCCATACTCTTCCACTGTGATGTTCTGCCACACCTTCGATACAGCAATGGAGTTGGAATTCATGGGCTGAGCACTCTGAACATGAGCCCCCAAATAAACCTTTCCTCCTCTATTTATTCTTGTCAGGTCTTTTGGTCACAGGAGTGACAAAAACCAAGTATAACACCCATGCATCAAGGCATAGCCCTCCTGATTTATTCACCTCTTGATGGTCCCTCTTATTGTTACCATCACAATGGAAATCCACTTTCCCTGTGAGTTTTGGAGAGGACATTCAGACCACAGCCCATAAGTACGCAGCTCTCCAAGTCTATCTCTACCACCCATAGAAAATAAATAGTGGTCAAAACAGCTTATATCAGAGAAAATATTCAGCCTTTGGTTTGGGGTTTGACTTATTTCACTTAGCATAATATTCTCTAACTCCATCTATTTACCAGGAAATGCCAAAACTTCATTCTTCTTTAAAGCTTAGTAATAGTCCATCATATATTTATGTACATATACCACATATTCTTTATCCATTCATCTTTTGAAAGGCATCTAGGTTGGTTCCTTATTTGTTTTCTCTGATATACGGATGCTAATTCACAATAAGTGGGGAGGGATAAGGAAGAATACAGCTACTTTATATTAGGTAGAGGGGAGTGAAGAGTGGAGAAGGGGTATGGGGATAGGAATGATAGTAGAATGAAACAGACATTATTACCTCATGTACATATACAACTGCACACCTGATGTGATCCTACAATACGTAGAATCAGAAAAATGAAAGATTACACTCCAAAAAAACTGTATTGTTTGACTGAGTTCTACTTAATTATTAATATTTAGAGTCACATTTTCCAATTACCAAGCAATATGAAATTTTTAAAAATATCACAAAAATCACTAAACTATGTCAGTCATTCAGTTAGTAAAAAAGAGACTGTAAAGTCAAGTTACCCATTTATGAAGACCTTTATATTTCTTTTACATCAATGTTGCCTTTACCTATACAAATTTCAATAAAATCCCCCCAAAAAACAGCTTATATGTTTTGCAGTTTTCCAAAGCCTTGATATTGTGTAGTGATTAAACTGAAATTACTTATTTCTTGTCCAATAATGGCATTTTTGTTCTTTTCTTTCCAACACCATTCCAAAAGGGGTTTTGCTTTGCCTGGTGCCTTTACAGTTAAAATTGATTGATTTGGTACAGATTGTTGAAGTCATTTTATCTTTACTTACAAAAGAAACCTACTGGGTGATGGAACGATGCTTTATAACACTAACAGTGCACTTCGTTTGTAGTTATTAAACACTCAGCAGGCTCCTCAGCACACTGACATTTGTTCCCCAGTCAAAGCTCCTGTCTGACATGGCCCCACTGTGTAAGGTGCCATTTACTGAAAATGAGAATTCAGCTTGGATAATTAATAAATGCCGTGATGCTCTCAAACAAATGCATAATTTGATATGTGAGAAATAAAATGCACAATTCAAGGACAAACAACATGAGCATTTTTGCTAGGTATTTTAAAGCTTTTAAAGGCTTAAATGTACATCTGACCCTGTCCTCAATACGAGAAGCCATTATAAAAATTCCAATAGATGGTGATGTACTATGAGTTTGAATTAGCAAACCAAGGGCAAAAACTTACCAGGTTACCAGCTGACAAATTTCACACTTATTAAAAAATCTCTACTTCAGACTTGCTGTGTAACCTTGGACTTATTACTTGAATTCTGTTAGCTTCTATTCTTACATCTGTAAAATGGATATAAGAAGTTCATCTAAGCTTTCCCAAATAGCATACCAATGGTGGGATGAGAGCTTGTTTCAACAAATATGATATTTTTTTTAGTTTTTTCATAATGGTATTGTTTTAACAATGGTCAGGAAAAAGTGAAACTTGTAAACCCACACCCCTTCTTTCAAGGATGACATTATGAAGAGAGGTCTAAAGTAAGCAGGGATATTAGGTCTGCAAGAACTTAAAAAACATGAAGTACAAAGTAATTGAGGTGACCTACAGGTATGGAAGAATCACTGTATTTTTACAAAATAACTTCTTGAAAGCATTTGAACATTTCTGACATAGTGAACGTTGGTTGGTATCAATCCAAATGTTTCTGCTGGTGTGAAGATGAAGATGGTGGTGGCAGTCGCAACAATGCTAGTCATGGTCAGAGAAGAGAGAACAGTACCAGCAGTTTATAGTCTGAAAGTCTGATTATTGTTTTGTTTTCAGTATTACCTACCTACATTCTCCTTTAAAAAAAATTCAATCATACGTCATAACAAAAAAATTAAGAGGCTCCATTTCAATATTAAATTTCTTCACATATCTGATGAATGTCATTGCAACCTATGTCCTCAACTCCAAGAAACTAACCCCAGGCAGATGATGAAGACATGCCTTCAAGGGATTTCAAGTGGACTATCAACTCATAGAGCTAATGAAACTCAATGGAAGAACTAAAATACTTCATGATTCACATACATAAACTTTTAGCCCTAAAACTTTTCTCATCTGTGATTTCATTTGACTTGTACAATGATAATGTAGAAAGATAAGAAATAATATGCCAATTTAACAGTATGTTTTTATAATTATAGAGTAGTTTGTTGCATAAATACAGTTAGAGTCCATTTGAAAATAATTTTCTTCTTTTGAGGAGAAATGAATTGAAGCAATTAGAACGGTGAATCATATTTTACAAGATTGTACCATAACACATAATATTACAAATTACATTTAAAAATACTAAAGAATCTAAATTAAATTTAAATTACACTAAAATGCTAAGACATTTAATTTGCAATTAATAAATTGTTAACATATTATTTGCAACTTGAGGAAATGGCTACTGTTTGTAAGTTTTCCCATTTGTTACACTATTATCACATAATCTCTAAGCACATTAACGAACATTGTCACTATTATATCTCAATTTCCCCCAATATGATGTGGGAATAGTCTCGTAGGGTTAGTTAAGAGTCCAAAACATTAGCAGGATACTGTGATGCATTCCTGTAATCTCAGTGACTCTGGAGGCTGAGGCAGGAGAATCACAAGTTCAAAACCAGTCTCAGCAATTTAGAGAGGGCTTAAGCAACTTAGTGAGACCCCTGATTCTAAATAAAAATTTTCAAAGTGGGGGAACTAAGGATGTGGCTCAGTGGTTAAGCCCCCCTGAATTCAATCTCCAGTATCAAAAAAACAAAAAGCCCAAAACACTAATGCAATATTCTAAATCCTCATTTTCAGGAATAAATAGTGCCTGTGATTACTGTCTGGAAATGATCTGAGTATTGGCCCTACTTGGTTCCTCCAGAACAATCCTTAATACAAGAGGTTCAAGATGGGAGCTCAAAAGTTCACATTTTTGAAGAGTGTCTATTTTGATATATTTGCATTATAAATAGATACAGAGATACCTAGACAGATAAATTTAAAACTAGGGTTTCATTACTTCATCTATTCTCCAAACCATGTGCACCGGCGCATTTCTGTAATTTATTTAGAGACAGGGTCTCACTGAGTTTGTTAGGGCCTCACTAAATTGCTGAGGCTGGCTTTGAACTTGTGATCCTCCTGCCTTAGTCTCCCAAGCTGCTGGGATTACAGGCGTGTGACACCACCCCCGGGGAGTGTTTCCTTTTTGATGAGAGAATCTTGAAATTGCATTTATATTTTCCATTTTCAGAGCCTGAATACTGCTAAGTATTCAAAAAAACCTTAAGCAGATGTCATCAATTTATTTTCCTTTAAAGAAGAGTGGAACTAAATTACTGAATATAAAATTTTAACTTCAGAAGGATATACTTATAATACTTTATAATAATAATGCAGTAGGTACTATTCCTGGAAGTCAGAATCAGGAACCTAAATACAACGAAATAGTAAAATAGGCACTCCACATTGTAATTTTACATTTTACAGATATAGAAACTAGTACAAAGTGGTTAAATAACTTCCGTAATATTTCACAATTGTTGAGCAGGAACATACCATAGGCTGAGGAATGTCTACCTGAAGATGTTCGCTTCCTCCTCCCTGGAACCTATTAACACAGATGGCAAGGGGGAAATAAATTTGCATATGAAACTGGGATTGCTAATTCACGGACTTTAAAATAATTACCAGATTACCCAGGTGGTCCAGGGCAATCACATGGGTGTTTAGAAGAAGGAGCAGGTTGCAAAAGAATACTCAGAGTCAAAGGTGATGTTGTATGAGAAAGACTTCACTAGCCACTAAACTAGCTGTTGCTTGCTCTGCAGACAGGTGGCTGTGAGCCAGGGAATGCAGGAGACCTCTGGAAGTGGGAAAAGATGCTGAAATGGATTCTCCCACAGGGTGTCCAAGGGGAGTGCAGCCCTGCTGAAAACATTATTTGAACCTCCGCAGAGACCTTTGAGGGACCTCTGACCTCCAGAACTGAATAACAATGAATTTGTGTCAGTTTTTAGCAATTAAATTCGTACTAATTTGACACAGCAGAGATAGGAAGCAAATATAAAAGTAGGAACTTCATTCATTCATTCATTCATTCATTCATTCATGCATAAAATCTTTGTTTCATTCTCCTGAGATGCCAAGCAGTGTTCTTGGGACCATTAGGGAACAAAGCAGATAAATGTGTATTTTCATGGCAAACACAGGAAGTTGAAACTAGGAGGTCAAATTCCAGGACCTTATGCTATGTATTCCTATCTCCAAATAAATTTAGAATGAATGTGGCCCAGTGTAATATGTAGAACTTGTATTTAAGAAGAAAGACAGTTTAAATAGTATGAAAGTATTTTACTAAACTATATTTATTATCGCCTGTCAGGAAAATATTCATAGCCACAGATTACACCTAGGTTTGATCTACTAATTTTGTTTTGTTTTGTTTCTACTGAAGAAAATACCAAAGATATAAAGAAAGTAACTTTTAAACTTCATCTCTGGAATGGATTTGAACATACATTTAAAATACATGTGTCTTTTTCAAATATGCTAGGGAAAGATATCCAAAGCATTGACTTTATGAAGTCATAAAATCCTGAATTTTGAAAATAGGGAGCAAACACATAGATCTTATAATGAAAAAAAGGATGCTGAGTTTATTTCTTAAATACCATAAAAACACTGAAATACTTCCTGCCAATAAACTTGGTGAGAGTATTGTATTGTAAGTATTTAAAAAATGATGAGATTTCATCCTGAGACAATAATCTTATGGATCTCACTCCTAGACATTCAGCAAAACTCTTAAGTCATGAGAATTGAACTTGAACATACCTAATTTTGTATGGATTTAATATTTTAATTTCATGTAATGGCAATCAAAATTATTTTTGGAAAACTTACACCATCCATTCAATAAGTGGAAACATGTCTTATGAAAAGAAGATATATTAATTAAAAATATGGGAATAGCACATGTACAAACAATTATAACTGATAATTAAATTGAGATTTCTCTGAACTCATACAAATTTATGTGAAAATTATGCAGCTATATTACATTGAGTACTTAGTCCACAATTCAAAGTTTTTAGTTGAAAACGTTTTAGTTTTCAAAGTTTTTAGATGAAAGGAAAGAATGAGTTTCTTTTTCTGAATATTTTTGTTGAAACTAACAAGGTAAGTACATTTACACATGTTAATAATAAAATTTAACAAGTGAAGTGACAAACATTGTTTACAAACAATGGTTTAAATAGATTCTTTAAATAAAAGAGGTGTAAACAATTACTATGATTTTTTTCTAATTTTTTTCTAATTCCAAAGGTTTCATTCTTTTCTCTAGTAAATTATTTTTATTCTTTTTTAATACTAAAGTGATTTTTATTGAATGAGGAAATCTTTAATCAAAAATCTAGAGAATTGAAATCATAAAAATATTATAGTAATATCCATTATGTTAATTTTATCATTCTCTATAGAGTATTTTTTTTTTTTATTGAACACAAATGGAGTACAGCTATTGTTTCACTGGTTGTACACAAAGTAGAGTCACACCATCTGTGCGTTCATGCATTTACACAGGGCAATGGTATCTGTCACACACTCTGTTATTAATTTTACCCCCCACCCGCCCCCACCCCTCCCTTCCCTCTATGCTAGCTATCTTTCCTCCATTCTTGCCATCTTTCCCCCCCACATTATGCATCATCATTCATATATCAGAGAGACCATTCGGCTTTTGGATTTTTGGGATTGGCTGATCTCACTTAGCATAACAGTTTCCAACATCATCCATTTACCTACAAATACCATAATTTTATTCTTCTTTATGGCTGAGTAATATTCCATTGTGTATATATACCACAGTTTCTTTATCCATTCATCTACTGAAGGGCATCTAGGTTGATTCCATAATCTAGCTATTGTGAATTGAGCAGCTATGAACATTGATGTGGCTGCATCACTGAGGCAATCTGATTTTAAGTCCTTTGGGTATAAGCCAAGGAGTGGGATAGCAGGGTCAAATGGTGGATCCATTTCAAGTTTTCTAAGGAATCTCCACACTGCTTTCCAGAGTGGCTGTACCAATTTGCACTCCCACCAGCAATGTAAGAGTGTACCCTTTTCCCCACATCCTCGCCAACGCCTGTTGTTGCCTGTGTTCTTGATAAAAGACATTCTAATTGGGGTAAGATGAAATCTTAAGGTGGTTTTGATTTGCATTTCTCTTATAACGAGTGATGTTGAACATTTTTTCATAAATCTGCTGATTGCTTGTAGATCTTCCTCTGTAAAGTGTCTGTTCATTTCCTTGGCCCATTTATTGATTGGGTTATTGGTGTTCGTGGTGTAAAGATTTTTGAGTACTTGGTAGATTCTGGAGATTAGTGCTCTGTCCGAAGTGTGTGTGGCAAAGATTTTCTCCCACTCTGAAGGCTCTCTCTTCACATTGGTGATTGTTTCCTTTGCTGAGAAGAAGTTTTTTAGTTTGACTCTATCCCAATCATTGATTCGTGCTTTTATTTCTTGCGCTTTGGGAGTCATGTTAAGGAAATCTGGTCCTAGGTCAACATGATGAAGATTTGGACCTATTTTCTCTTCTATTAGGTGCAGAGTCTCGGGCCTGATTTCTAGGTCCTTGATCCACTTTAGGTTGAGTTTTGTACAGGGTGAGAGATATGGGTTTATTTTCATTTTGCTGCATATGGATTTCCAGTTTTCCCAGCACCATTTGTTGAAGAGGCTGTCTTTTCTCCATTGCATGTTTTTGCCTCCTTTGTCAAGTATGAGATACCTGTACTTATTTGGGTTTGTCTCTGTGTCCTCTATTCTGTACCATTGATCTACCTGCCTATTTTGGTACCAATACCATGCTGTTTTTATCACTATTGCTCTGTAATATAGTTGGAGGTCTGGTATTGTGAAACCCCCTGCTTCGCTCTTCTTGCTAAGGATAGCTTTAGCAATTCTGGGTCTCTTAATCCTCCAAATGAATTTCATGATTGCTTGCTCTATTTCTATGAGGTCCATCATTGGGATTTTAATTGGAATTGCATTGAATTTGTATAGCATTTTTGGAAGTATGGCCATTTTGACAATATTAATTCTGCCTATCCAAGAACATGGGAGATCTTTCCATCTTCTCAGATGCTCTTTAACTTCTTTCTTTAGTGTTCTGTAGTTCTCAGTGTAGAGGTCTTTCACATCTTTTGTTAGATTGATTCCCAAGTATTTTATTTTTTTTGAGGTTAGTGTGAATGGGGTACTTTTCCTAATTTCTCTCTCAGAGGATGCATCACTTACGAATAAAAATGCATTAGATTTATGAGCATTAATTTTATATCCTGCTACTTTGCTGAATTCATTAATGAGATCCAGAAGTTTTCTGGTGGAATTCTTAGGATCTTCTAGATAGAGAATCATGTCATCAGCAAATAGGGATAGTTTGATCTCTTTTCCTATTCGCATTCCTCTAATTTCTTTGGTCTGTCTAATTGCTCTGGCTAGAGTTTCAAGAACGATGTTGAATAGTAGTGGTGAAAGAGGGCATCCCTGTCTTGTTCCAGTTCTCAAGGGGAATGCTTTCAATTTTTCTCCATTTAGAATGATGTTAGCTGTAGGCTTGGCATAAATAGCCTTTACAATGTTAAGGAATGTCCCCACTATCCCTATTTTTTCTAGTGTTTTGAGCATGAAGGGATGCTGTATTTTATCAAATGCTTTCTCTGCGTCTATTGAAATAATCATGTGGTTCTTGACCTTAAGTCTGTTGATGTGGTGAATTACATTGATTGATTTCCGGATGTTGAACCAACCTTGCATCCCTGGGATGAAACCCACTTGATCATGGTGCACTATCTTTTTAATATGTTTTTGTATGCGATTCGCTAAAATTTTGTTAAGAATTTTTGCATCAATGTTCATTAGAGATATGGGTCTGAAATTTTCTTTCCTTGATGTGTCCTTCTCTGGTTTTGGTATCAGGGTGATATTAGCTTCATAGAATGAGTTTGGAAGGGTTCCCTCCTCCTCTATTTCATGAAATACTTTGAGGAGTATTGGAATGAGCTCTTCTTTGAAGGTCTTGTAGAACTCGGCTGTGAATCCATCTGGTCCCGGACTTTTCTTTGTTGGTAGGCTTTTGATGACTTCCTCTATTTCATTGCTTGAAATTGATCTATTTAAGTTGTGTATGTCCTCCAGATTCAGTTTGGGTGGCTCATATGCCTCTAGGAACCTGTTGATGTCTTCCAGGTTTTCTATTTTGTTGGAGTATAAATTTTCAAAGTAGCTTCTTATTATGTTTTGTATTTCAGTTGTGTCTGTTGTAATATTTCCATTTCCATCACGGATTTTAGTAATTTGGAGTTTCTTTCTCCTTCTCTTTGTTAGCGTGGCTAAGGGTTTGTCAATTTTGTTTATTTTTTCAAAGAACCAACTTTTTGTTTCGTCAATTTTTTGAATTGTTTCTTTTGTTTCAATTTCGTTGATTTCAGCTCTGATTTTGATTATTTCCTGTCTTCTACTACTTTTGGTGATGATCTGTTCCTCTTTTTCTAGGGCTTTGAGCTGTAATGTGAGGTCATTGATTTGTTGACTTTTCATTCTTTTATTAAATGCACTCTCTGCAATGAACTTTCCTCTTAGCACTGCTTTCATGGTGTCCCAGAGATTTCGATATGTTGTATCTTTATTCTCGTTGACCTCTAAGAATCTTTTAATTTCCCCCCTAATGTCTTCTGTTATCCATGTATCATTCAATAGCATGTTATTTAATCTCCAGGTCTTGGAGTAGTTTCTGTTTCTAACTTTCTCGTCGATGTCTAATTTCATGCCATTGTGATCTGATAGTATACAAGGTAGTATCTCTATGTTTTTGTATTTGTTAAGAGTAGCTTTGTGGCATAACATATGGTCTATTTTAGAGAAGGACCCATGAGCTGCTGAGAAGAATGTGTATTCGCTTTTTGATGGATGGAATATTCTATATATGTCCGTTAAGTCCAAATTAGCGATTGTGTCATTGAGTCCTATAGTTTCTTTATTCAATTTTTGTTTGGAAGATCTGTCCAACGGTGAGAGAGGAGTGTTAAAGTCTCCAAGTATTATTGTGTTTTGGTCTATATGATTCCTGAAATTGAGAAGGATCTGATTGACATACATGGATGCGCCATTGTTTGGTGCATAAATATTTATGATTGTTATGTCCTGTTGATTTATGCTACCTTTAAGCAATATGAAATGTCCTTCTTTATCCCTTCTGACTATCCTTGGTTTGAAGTCTGCTTTGTCTGAAATGAGAATGGAAACCCCAGCTTTTTTGCTCAGTCCGTGTGCATGGTATGCTTTTTCCCAACCTTTCACCTTTAGTCTGTGGGCATGTTTTTCTATGAGATGAGTCTCTTGAAGGCAGCATATCGTTGGGTCTTTCTTTTTAATCCAGTCTGCCTGTCTATGTCTTTTGATTGATGAGTTTAGGCCATTTACATTCAGGGTTATTATTGAGATATGACTTGTATTTCCTGTCATTTTAGCTTTTTTGGGGTTTTTAGCTTATCTTTATTTCTCCTTTGATTGACTCTTTCTTTAGGGTAGTTCCTCCCCATGGTGACCGAGGTTGTTATTTTTCATTTCTTCCTCTTCGAATATTTTGTTGAGAATGTTCTGTAGGGCCGGCTTTCTCTTTGTGAATTCTTTAAGCTTTTGTTTATCATGGAAGGATTTTATTTCGTCATCATATCTGAAGGTAAGTTTTGCTGGATATAAGATTCTTGGTTGGCATCCATTTTCTTTCAGAGCTTGAAATATGTTGTTCCAGGCCCTTCTTGCTTTTAGGGTCTGGGCTGAGAAATCTGCTGATATCCGTATTGGTTTCCCCCTGTAGGTAATCTGCTGCTTTTCTCTCGCAGCCTTTAAAATTCTATCTTTGTTTTGTATGTTAGGTATTTTCATTATAATGTGCCTTGGTGTGGATCTGTTGAAATTCTGTGCGTTCGGTGTCCTGTAGGCCTCTTGTAATTGATTTTCCATCTCATTCATCATATTTGGGAAATTTTCGATATTATTTCATTGAACAGATTGTTCATACCCTTGGTTTGTATCTCTGTGCCTTCCTCAATCCCAATAACTCTTAAATTTGGTCTTTTCATGATGTCCCATATTTCTTGGAGGGTTCGTTCATGATTCCTAACCATCTTCTCTGTTTGTTCGACTTTGTTTTCAAGATTAAATATTTTGTCTTCATTGTCTGAGGTTCTGTCTTCCAAGTGATCTATTCTATTAATTATGCTTTCTATTGAGTTTTTAACTTGGTTGATTGTTTCCTTCATTTCCTTGTTTTCTTCGAGGATTTCTGTTTGCTTTTTTCTCAGAACTTCTATCTCTTTATTGAAATGATTTTTTGCTTCCTGAAATTGCTCTAGTAGTTGATTATTCATAGCCTGAATCTGCTCTCTTGTCACCTCATTCTCTTCTCGGATCATTTTAATTATGAACATTCTGAACTCCATTTCTGTCATTCCCTCTACCGTGCTGTCCTTAGGATCTCCTGATGCACCATCCAGGTTTGTTTGGGACACTTTCTTCCTGTGTCTTCCCATGCTGCTCATATATCCTCCCCTCTAGTAGTGCAAATCAGAGGGATTGCAACTTTCCTGAAAAGACCCAGAGCATCCCTGCAGATTTCCAGCAACTCACCAGATGTTTGAGAGGTGCTTGATCAAGTGGTGAACCAAGATAGCCGCTATCTCACCACCTCCAGGTTGGGAATGATCAATGTTTCTGGGCAGAGGCAACCAGGAGATGCCGCACTGTGTCCCTGGAGCCACAGCGCCGTGTCCCTGGAGCCGCAGCACCGTGTCCCCGCGGAAAGGGGTGGGCTTAGGTCCGGGGGCTCAGAGAGGTCAAAATGGAGTCTCTCCACCAGGGAAGCTGGAGAATGGCGCCGACTGGGCCCAAATTCCCGCTGGGGCGGGCAAGCAGCTCCGCTCCCGGGTAAATCTCACCTGAAGCCGCAGCGCTGTGTCCCCAGGGAAAGGGGTGGGCTTAGGTCTGGGGGCTCAGAGAGGTCAAAATGGAGTCTCTCCGCCAGGGAATGTGTAGAATGTCGCCTACCGGGCCCAAATTCCCCTCTATAGAGTATTATCCTAATATTAAGAGGGTATTTTTTAAAAGGAAATTCTTAATATTTTTCCTAAAATTTTAAAGCATTAACATTTTTCTTAACAACCTGAGAAATGTAAATTGCTGAGAACGTCTTCAAGTTCATGATAGTAAAAACAAAGTATAATTTTTCAAGTCAGAGTAATGGTTGCAGTGTATCTCTAATGAACCCTGATAATGTGTCACTGAAAGATCCGGAAAAAGGAAGAGAGCATAGCCTTTTACTGTCTTATATGATGGGAATTTGGTCTTATACGGTGACTTTAAACAGTGTGTATTTCTGGGAGATGCTCCCCACTCCCCACTCCCATTTCCTACAGAGGAATTTGCCAGTATCTGGACATTTTTCTGGTGTCACAAATTGGGGGGAAAGAAGTCATTGTTAAACATACACAATTCAGAGAACAGTCTTTTATAAAAAAGGATAATCCACACAATGCTTGAGTTAAAAAACTAGTAGAAAAAGTTTGGATTCTGCTCAGGGCTGAACCTGGGCAGGGACATTTGCATCCAGAATGTTATCCAAGTTTCCTTGGGAATTTTTCACAGGAGTATTGCTTTCCTGGCAATTTAGCCTCCTTGCTTGCATAAACGCAGAGGGTTGGATGAGTTTCCTGCCTTGGGGAAGGTCTTGGGTCAGAAAGTCGTACTGCCTGTGCTGGAGGTGGGATGCTGGCCCTAAGAGCAAGTCTGAGCTCCTCCTGAACCATCTGCTGCAGAAATCAGGTCTAAGGTAATGAACTGTGACAGGGGCAATGGAGCCCCTTTTGATGCATTTTTACTTTTAATAAAATATTTATGATGATTTTTAAAATAATAGCTTTAATACTGTACACAAGAACATTGTAAATATAAAATTCTAAATAGTCTCAATAACCAAATACTTTTCTTAACTCATTTTTTAAATTTTTAAATTGACATAAAATTGCAAATATTTACAGGCTAGTGTGATATTTCAATACATGTATACAGTATATTGATCATATGAGAATAATTAGCATACCTATTACCTCAAATATTTATCTTTATTTTTTCCGGCAGGAAACACTCAAAATGCTCTGTACTGGCTATTTTGAAATATGTACTTAGATGTTGTCAACTATAGTTATCCTTCTGTGCTATAGATTTTAGAAGCTGTCTCTCCTATCCTATACTGTTACTTATTCTCTATCTCCCCCAGATCCTCCCAGCCTCTTATAGCCATTCTTCTACTCCAATTCCATGAGAACAACATTTTGGGCTTTTACATAAAAGTGAGAACATGCATATTTGTCTGTGCCTGACTTATTTCACTAATGTTCTCCAGATCCATTCATGTTGCTGCAAATGGATTTTATTTCTTTTTTATAGATAAGTAATATTCCACTGTGTATATGCCACTGGGATAAATTTTACATTAAATAGTAAATAACCATACAAGAATATTAAAGAAAATCAATACATTATCATGAAATATAAGAACCTACTTTTTCTAGATGATAAATAGGTGAAACAACATTCAAATGTAAACACATGAACCTAAACCCAAGAAATGATGGATAATTGAGGGAGATTATTGTAAACTGGAACTTAACCCACCTGTTAGCTGGCAGAAAGACTGTTTTTTAATTTTATATATTTTTTTTAGTTATACATGACAATAGAATGTGTTTTGAAATAACTTGAAAGACTATTTTGATGTAGATATAGAAAAGCTAAAGGGCTGTGCCGGAGAGCACCAGGGTAAAATGTTAATAATTGACTTGAGCTTCTTACTTTACATCCAAAAGTGCATGTTAATATGCTCAAACAAATTTATTTTTAAGAATAAATAACATTAAAAAACTGTCAAGATGTATGAAAGGACACAAAAACAGAGGTACTAGGTCTACTAGAGGAAAAAGTAGGCCCACATCTTTACCATGCTGACCTAGGACCTGACTTCCTTAACAAGACCTCTAAAGCACAAGAAGTAAAATCAAGAATCAATAAATGGGATGGATTCAAACTAAAAAGCTTCTTCTCAACAAAAGAAACAATCAATAATGTGAAGAGAAAGCCCACAGACTGGGAGAAAATCTTTACCACATTCTTCTCAGATAAAGCATTAATCTCTTGGATATAAAAAGAACTCAAAAAACTTAACACCAAAAAAAAAAATTAAAAAAAAAACAATCAATAAACAGGCTAAGGAACTGAATAGACACTTCACAGAAGAAGAAATACAATTGATCAACAAATATATGAAAAAATGTTCAACATCTCCAGCAATGAGAGAAATGCAAATCAAAACTAAGATTTCATCTCACTCCAGTCGGAATGGCAATCATCAAGAATACAGGCAATAATAAATGTTGGTGAGGATATGGGGGAAAATGTACATTCATACATTGCTGGTGGGAATGCAAATTGGTGCAACCACTATGGAAAGCAGAATGGAAATTCCTCAGAAAACTTGGAATGGAACCACTATTTGACCCAGCTATCCCACTTCTTGGTTTATACCCAAAGGACTTAAAATCAGCATACCACAGTGACACAGCATCGTCAATATTTATAGTAGCTCAATTCACAATAACTAAACTATAGAACCAACCTAGGTGCCCTTCAATAGATGAATAAAGAAAATATGGTATATATATTCAATGGAATATTTAAAAAAGAATGAAATGATGGCATTTGCAGGTAAATGGATGGAGCTGGAAAATATCATGCTAAACAAAATAAGCAATCACAAAAAAACAAAAGACTGAAATTTTCTCTGATATGCAGATGCTAATTCACATTATGTTGGGGGGCAGGTGCTGGGGAAAAATAGAATTACTTTAGATTAGGTAGAGGGGAGAGAAGAGAGGTAAAGGTATATGGTGACAGAAGGATAGTAGAATGAAACAGACATTACTACCTTATGTACATATATCATTGCATAATTGATATGATTCTACAACATGTAGAATCCGAAAAATGAGAAATTATATCCCATTAATGTATGATATATCAAAGTGCGTAAGTCAATTCTGCTGTCATGTATAACTAATTAGAACAAACTAAAAAATAAAACATAAAAGAATAATGAAATGGTCTGAGACTTAGTTCACTCTTAAGTTAATGTTAGTCTGTCAAAGTTCCTTGAATGATGCTAGACCACATGAGTTTCCTGCATTAGATATGAAGAATAGTTTATTACTCATGGAAAGTGCAATAGACAGAATATTATCATTTTCCACCAGTTCCAGTAGCCCAATTCCTACATGGTAAAACATGGAGGGGGGCAGATAATATCTGCATGAGGTGGATTGTGCTACAAGAAAAAGAAGCCAGGTTTGAAGGAACCTGAATCTTATATAAGGAGAATGAGCTTGTTGTCCTTTGCTCAGGAAGAGAAAATTTATCTCAGAAGATTCAAGCAAATGTGGCCTTTGCTCCAATATTGGCACCATATTTACATCATCCACAGCTGTTCACTATATGAGTATCTGGAAACTGTAGCATGAGATAAAGTGCAACCAGTACTTTGCTCATAACGAGTGCAGAAACAAGATATTCATGGAGAATTGTCTCACACAGCTGCTATTATATGCATTATTAATCTATTTTTTAAAACTAATAAAGTACCCCCAAGACAGACCAAAGTTGATGTATATTGTTTCACTTATTCAGTTTTATACCAGGTAAGATTTAAGGAATTAGGAAAAGTGTTTGTTGTTAAATATCCAATACCTAATAAAAATGATTTCCTGTGGGAAATGATGGAAACTTTGTAATGGATACAACAAATAAATTTATCAATGGATTTCAAAATCCAAACTTTGTTAGGGAAGACTCTCAAAATTAGAACTTAAAATAATGATTTATAAGAAAGGGTAAACCCTTGTGTTTCTGCAACCCATTGTAAAATCCAAGTATTGTAATAAAATGAGGAAATGAAAATTACTCTCCAGACTTTGTCTCTTAACTTTTTTCCTCTGTGGGTATTAGTTGAGTTTTTCTTTTTTTCTTATTTTGTTTTGTTTGTTTGTTGCAGACTTCATTTTGATTCACTGTACACATATGGGGTACAAATTTTCATTTCTATGGTTGTAGATGATGTACATTCATATCATTCTTGTTAGTTTTATGGCATCATTTTTCTCTCATTGTGAAAGTGCAGTTTCTTTGCTCTTCTACTGTATTTACTCGATGCAAGTTGCCCACCTTACAATGAGCAATTGCAGCAACTCAGAGAGAGAATTAGATTTTCCTCTATATCAAAATCCAGATAACCATGGAATAAAATTATTTGGACTTTTATTGCATAATCAGATAAGCAAGGCTCAGGGATATGTCACATAGTGGGATGCAGATTAACATTCAAAATGTGATCCAAGGTACTAGCTCTGAAAGTAAGAGAGTCAGGAAAACAGAGGGGATCTGAAAGAGGCAGTTCTTGGAATACAGGGTGCAGGTCAAACAAAATTAAAAAAGGCCTCTCACATATTTCCACAGATCCATTTGTTATATAATAATTTAACAATTTTGAAGGTAGGAAATGAAAAAAAAAAACCTTTACCTAATGCATATCATGAAAGAGAAAAAAAGGAAATAATTCAGGAGGGGGAACAGGGAAGAATAGATTGGACAAATGGGAATAAAGGGAGGGGAGGGGGAGTAAGAAAAGGAAAGATAGAATGAATCAGACATCATGTGCATATATGATTACAGCACCAATGTAATTCTACATCACGTACAACCAGAAAAATGAGGAATTATAATCCATATATGTATAGCATGTCAAAGTAAATTCTATTATGTATAACTAATAAGAACAAATTAAAAATGATAGAAAATAATTTAGTAGTTTGCATCTCAGCTATCCCCAGGCATAAATGAATCCAATTGTATCACTCTTCATTTTTTTTTGTGTTGGATACTATCAGTCAGAGTGTAAGTAATTAAAATATAATCTAAAATATAGAAATTACTTCTCAATTAAAAAGAATTTATTTTTATATTTATTTATTTATTTTATTATTTTTTTTCCAAATGCACATCATTTATGAAAAGGTGAACAAACTGCAGTACAGTCAAACAATAAGGTACAATAGGAAACAAACCACAGACACATGTAGCATCATGGTGAGTGAAAGAAGTCAGATTGGAGGATCCAACTTGACATGACTACAGTCGTCTTTGTCATAACCACAATTTTGCCTGTCAAATGATTCTGGCATACATCCCTACAGGACAAATAAAGTTGTTAAGATAGTTGACCAAGCATGTTGTGCCAGTCACTGATGCTGGAACTCCTTGTCAAGTGACATTGGGCAAGTTAATAGTTTGGTTTGTTGTTTTTTTTTTCTGGATTTTTTTTTTAAATTTTGATTCATTGAACACAAATGGAGCACAAGCTATTGTTTCTCTGGTTGTACACAAAGTAGAGTCATACCATCTGTGCATTCATACATATATGCAGCACAATGGTGTGCTGCCGAAGCGAGCACATATACTAAAATATTTTTATATTTACAATCTTGATTTATTTGTTTGTTTTGTCAGCTTGAGTGGTCAGTAATCAACTTGAGAATCTGATGAAAACAAAGAAAAATCACTATGAATAATAAGATTGCATTATCTCCTGGGATATATGTGACTTCTGAAGCCTATTTATAGATTTCTTAGAACCCCATGGAATCTAAGATGAGAAATAAATATCAGGTTATACCAGAACTCAAGTTGTAGAAGCTCTGTAAAACAAATTTTGTCTGTTTCCTTCACTGTAGCAAGTCCAGACACTGTGCAATGTCTAGAGTAATAGGAGTCTTACAAATATGAACTTTCTGTATCACGGGTATTATAGCTCAGCTGTAGGTATGATATGCATCTTGTAAAAGATTATGATTATTCCAATTTTATATATGAGAAAACTAGGATTTATTCAGGTACTGAAAATAAAACTAATTTCTTAATAAATCATTTATTTAGACATATGGCCAAGGTATTTCAGTTCAGGTAAAAAGATAACATATTACAATAACAGTCTATTACTATGTCTGGTTGAGATTTTAGGGCGGCCCTGAGTTCCACTATATTCTTTATAATTATCCAATACATTGAAATCATATCAGGAAAATTTGCTTGCATATAATTTGTCAATATAATATAGTAAGAATAAAATATGGAAACTATCCTATACATCTTACAGAAGAACACTTACTTTGAATAATTATATGCCTAAATCCATGCTAAATATTTACTCATGGAATAATTATAGTTAGTCATACTGTAATGTGTCCTTGCGTTTATTTAACAGGCACCTTGCTAAGACTGCTATATATAAGAAAATTAGTATGGTAGATGTTATCAGTCATATACAAAACTAATGACAAAACTACAAAACAGTAAAAATGTAATGTTAGATGAAGTATACTTGGTATCAAATGACCTCATCAAAATTCACTGTTTTATAAGACATTGAGTTACTTTGTATTCTAATTTTGCTATTAAAAGACTTACAGATATCACATAATTTTAAAACAATTTTAAAACAAAGTTAAGTTTCAGCATACATGAATCCAATTCTCACCATTCTCACCTTTCTCACCATTCAAAAGTTGTAGAATTTGCTTAATGAACCGTGTTATATAATTGATGCTTATAATATATACTTTGGGCCATAACATGTTCCACCAAATTTAAATATTCATTTTATATATTTGTGTACTTAATGGTATTTTGTATACATCATTTTCTCACTAAGTTGGCTGTTGAATTAGCAACATACCAAATTATCCTCAAAAGCCTTTACTTTAATACATTATATGAATGTATGTGTGCATATATATTTAATTATCATGCCTACCCTCTCATTGTTGCCTATATTAAAATACATTCCTTTATTTATCCCTCAAGCATCAATGAGAAATTATGTCTTTTTTAAGTTTGGTAATAACTACTACAAAATATAGCCCTCACTAAAATTGCCCAGCTAGAGGGCACAAATATGAAGGGAGATTAGATATCTGGTAGAGAAATGGCCTTAAAGCTTGTTTTTAATTTTACATCTCTGCTTTGCTTTTTAATTTCCTCTCATATGATCATTGGTCCATTCAAAATCCTGATGATGTTTTGATTAGATTCACTTAGGAATTAAGAAAATATCTCATGCTTTAATGGCTCATCTAGCATTTTTGTAGGACAAACACAAACATGCAAAATAAAAGGATGGCACACACACAAGTATGCACATGTGTATTTATAAATACATACCTATAAATACACATACATATGTATAAATACACATGTGCCAGGTTGTTGAACTCTAATAAAGTAGATAGACTGTCCACCTAAATATACTTCCTTTATCTAGATAAACGTCATACCATCCAAAGATGATACTTTACGCATGCTTTATCTAACATTCTCATACTGAAAGAAACATAAAATCGAATAAATATAGCTTTAAAAATAAAAAAATAACAGGATAGTTGTCTGGGAGGCAAACTAAAGCCCATCCTGTGGCACGTTGACATCCACACATTTTGTCCAATGAAGAAGTGCAGCTGGGCAGTTAGGTACATGCAGTGGAAAGGTCTGGCATGTAGATTCTGAAGTTGATTTGTACTCATCACCATAGGAGGAGGAACTTAGAGGAAGGTATTTAAAATAAAAATGGAGGAAGGACACACGGAAAGTTTACAGAAAAACAATACTGAAGTGTTGATGAAAATTTTATAAAACATTTGTCAAAAACCAATGGTAGCATAGATGCTAGCATACATGCCAGAGAAGCATGTGCTTCTTAGGCTGGAGAGCCTCAGAGAGAGAACATTTCAAGATCCGGCACATACTTTAGTAGGGTTAAAAAGTGAACAGGGGTGATAGAGGATTACAGGTAGCCTTCACCAGGCACTGTTCAGCATCTGGAAGGGGGTTCGGAAAAGTAAGACCTCACTGAAGAACAGTTCTCTAAGGCACATCTTAAAAAGCAAACCCTCCACAACACCAGTCTTGATTCTTCCAGCATTTATTAGCGCAAATGAAGTAAGAAGTAGGAATGGGGTAGGAAATGCATAATGCACTAGAGATATAATAGAATAATTAAATAAAATGGATTCAGTTCTCATCTTATTTCTCATACAATATTTATAATCCATATCAAAACTAAAATAGTAATTATGCAGTTTATATGTTGCTTAATAACATTTTATACATGTCAACCTTCTCTACAAGTATATCATACTTTTTAAATAAGGGTGATTATTCTTTATTTATTATTATATATAATAAAAAATCCATTGAAAGGCTACTATCCAATGGTACAGGTAGGACTTTTTAAATATGATGTATTGCTGTGCATCTGAGACAGAAGAACCCAACAATAATGAAAGTGATGTTGTTGACTTGAGTAAAATTTAAAATTATGTATCCCAGATTAGTAAGTGAGAGCTCCCTGTGAACTAACCACCGCTCAGACAGGAAATGGTGAAAACGACAAACTATAACAAACAGAACCCTATATATGATGCGAGGGTAGTAAATAATACAGACAAGTAAATAAGAAGTTATTCTAAAATGTTCTAAGAACTCTGATGGGATCACACAAGATACTGAAAGAGTGTACAGAGGAGACATCTGTTCTGGATTCAGATGTGGAGGTGATTTTTTGGATATTGATATGAAAGATGTCTATTAGAAGTGATAGCTGAAATAAGACCTGAATGGTTAGTAGTAAATAGGCAGACGAGCAAATGGAGTTTACGCACGTATTAGCCTTTGTGGGGCCAGGAGGCTATGTGTAGAAAGTGAGTTTTACATGAGAATGTACTAAGCAGAGGGGAAATTCTCAATTAAGGCAAATAAGAGAGAGAGAAGAAAGTATATCCAACTAAACTATACTATATCCTTAGTTTAGTATAGCTTAAGTGAATACTATGAAGAAAAGAATACTAAGAGCTGAGGCCAAGAAAGATTTTGAGAAACACTTTTCAGGCTTTACAGGCTTGTTAGACAATATTTTTTCCTTTGAACAACCATGTGTTGTTAAAGAGTTTTGAATAATGAAATGAAAAAATGAGAACTTACTATTAAGAAATGGCTGAGTAGTATTCCATTGTGTATATATACCACAGCTTCTTGATCCATTCATCTGTTGAAGGGCATCTAGGTTGGTTCCATAGTCTAGTTATTGAATTGAGCTGCTATAAATGTTGATGTGTCTGTGTTACTGTAGTGTGCTAATTTTAAGTCCTTTGAGTTATAAACCCCTGATGATGATATAGAATCAGGTTGCAGGGATGGCAGGTGAGAGAAGAATGGAGGAAATTTAGATTATGGAGAGGGAAATGAGAGGGGGAGGGGGAGGAGGTATAAAAATGGTGAAATGAGATAGATATCATTACCCTATGTACCTGTATGTTTACATGAATGGTATGAATCTACATCATGCACAGCCATAGAAATGAAAAGTTGTATCCCATTTGTATACAACGAATCAAAATGAGGTCTGTAAAAATAAAAAAATAAAAAAATAAAAAGAAACGGCCACAGACAGCTAAAATAAAATGGGCAGGGAAGCATTAGATATGATTGTAGGTAGCTAACAGAAGATGAAGAGTGCAGTCAGGTTGAGCTGGGAAAAATTACAACATGGGCAGACAGCAGGCTGAACCTTGGACATAAGGGAAGAAGAAGAAGAAGGGGAGGTAAAAAATTTCAGCCACTTGGGGGAAAACTCTTGAGGTGGAATATGGAAGAGACACCATGAGTGAGTCCAATTTTAGCAATATTTCTTAAAAATTTATGATACATTCAAGTGGAGAAATCATGAAAAGGAATCAATTACAAATCAGAAAATTCAGGGAAAGAGAGAGGTTGTTTTGTATAACACATGTAAGAATCAATATATAGATAGTGGCTGAAGTACTGTGAGTCAATAATGTCATCCAGGAAAAATGTGTCAAATAAAATGAAAATCCAAGAAATAATCTTGACCTATAAAAGCATCTGCTGTCTCCTTTAGACTGCCATGCAGTTGTCAGAGATGTAAGAGAAGGAGCAGGAAAGTAGAGCATGAAAGCATTGCAAGGCAGGGACCTAGTCAGCAATGTTTGACCCTTCAGAGGAAACAGGCAAATGGAATTGAGATTACCTGTTTGAGAGAATTCCAGAGAATGTATAGGTGACCTCCGTGAGGTGAGCATAGACGTGTTTGGACTCAAATACATACAAAGCTTTAGAAGTCTGAAGAACCTGAGTAGGAGGATCTTTTAAGAAGAAGAGAGAGAAGATAAGTGGAGAATTAAACAGGATTGAGTGATTATGTTTTGGTCGTTCTGTATGTCTTAAGTTTGTTCATATTTCCTCTTATCCTGATGGAAATGTGCCTAAAATGAGGAAGAATTATAAGTCATAAAAATGATTGAAGATCCAGAAAACCAAGTCTGTGAGCACATGAAAAAAGGTAGATTCTGAAGTAAAGCAGAGTGATGAGCCACATGAGGAGGGACAGCCTTTATATTTGTTTTGGTTTAGACATGAGGTGTGTGAGACAATGCAGGAAATCTTAGAGGCAAAGTGATTGGGTTATGAGAGCCTTAACATAATTGGTATGTTAATCCCCTGATAGGGATTAACTGAGGTGTGATTGAAGGCTGGCTGGGAGTGGTGGGGGAGATGGGTCACTGCTTCATGCCCTAGGAGTTACACTTGGTGAGCTGAGTTTAGTCTTGCTCTGTTTCCTGATCATTTCCTGAGCCACCTCGCTCTACCACACACCTTTGCCATGATATTCCGCCTCAGCTCAAGACCCAAGCAATGGAGCTGGCTGTCTATGGACTGAGACCTCTGAAACCGTGAGCCCCCAAATAAGCTGTTCTTCTTCTAAGATTGTTCTTATCAGGTCTTTTGTTCACAATGGTGAAAAAGCTGACTAAAGCAATATTATAAAACAGGAAGTAAATGAGGAATTACCTGTGTGGATATGTGCAAGTGTTGAGGCTTTGTGGTAGGAGGTATTATAGTATTAATTATATTGTTCTGGAAACTGAGATGACTATTAAAAGGAAAAAGGAAAATGGAGGGATTCCATGAGTGGAAGATGGTAAAGATATCAAATAGCCTTCGTGGAAAGTATAAAGTAGGTATCTATAAAGAATCACAGTGTGGCACAGCAAGGTGAGATATCAGGAATGCACAGGACACCAATCTCTGCAACTGATGGGCTTCCCTCAGGCATATTTGCCAGTTGAATATAGTCACAGAGAAGGCAACAGCAACATTTCCTCAAGGCTGGAGCTTGGTCAAAAAAAGATTAAAAAAAAAAAACAAAACAGAGAGAGAGATTAAGAGAGTAAGAAAGTGGAAAGTTGAAAATATTGGAAGCAATAGTTGAATAAACCAAGGATTCAGCAGTAACCTGTCCATGTGATAAAGTGGGTTTTAGTTACTTAATGTTTTTAATAATATTTTCTTCACAGAGATATGATATAAATGTTTTGTTTAAAATTTAGGATACCACTGGAAAGAAACAAGCCTTCACAAGCATTCACAAGCAGAGTGTTGGTTTTCTTCAGCAACATGTAAAAAATTTGTTCAAAGAATGATATTGTATCTAATGTCCTTGAAATTATGATAGAAAGTTTAAAAATGAGCTGTTACCTACAGAATCAGTTTTGAACATAACCAAGGCTCTAAAATCACCTTCGCCACATTCCTCCATATACGTTACATAACTTGAGCAGTCAGCATAGATAGATTCTCTTCCACTGAGGCAATACAGGGAAGAAAAGGAAATAGTGGCAGATGGTGAAACGAAGACTTTTATTAGCATTTTATAATGAAAAAATTGCTTAGATTCTGTTACAAGTCTTTGGAGAATATCATAAAATGTCTCTTTGGGCTCTTAGTAAAAATGGATTTTTCTATGCCCAGGTACAAATGTGGAACCTCTCTTGACAGGAAGGGTAAAGACAAGCAGCTGGGATTGAACTTTTCCCCATGGAAATAAATGAACACTTGACTCCATAATGGAATAGAATTTCAAAAGCAGATCTCTTCAGATGCTCTACTGGAAGCATGGGTTCATAAATTTTACATAACTAGGGGCCTGTTTTAACATGCTTGGGCTGTTCACTTATGCTAATTTTACTGCCAATATTTTCCAGTTATCTTTGCAGTAGTACCTTCCATTAAACCACCTTTTTCGTTATCCACATGGCATATGTTACTTGGTATTTTGGAAGTCTCTCAGGCTCAAAAGAGACTAAAAGCTATCTGATCTCTGGGAATCCGCTGAGATGCTTGATATCTTTTTGGCATGCGACCAGAATAAACTGCCTACTTGGCCATCACTTCCTAATGGAATACTAGCATGAATACATAATAATGTGTTATGTAATTGTGATTATCACCATCATAATTCCATTACTGAGAAGATGGATATTCCTTTACTTAATTCACAGAAGTCAAGCTGAATTCAAAATGCTAGTCTATTAACACTCTGATGATTAAGAAAATATTATACATCAAAATCACTGAGTAGATTTTTAATGTTCTCACCACAAAAAAGAAAGTTGAAGAGATGGATATGTTAATTATCTTGATTTAATTATTCCACAATGTTTTCGTAAATCATAATATCACTTTGTATTCCATAAATATGTAAAATTACAGTTTATCAATTTACAATAAAAATCAGAAAAAGATGATAATGGAAAGTTTAAAAGCCAATTCTGCTCATGAAACAATCTCAAACCTTATTTCTAAAATACAAAGCAAATGTAATGTGAAATAAAGCATGCAACTATTCTGCACTTACCATTTATTGACAGTATTCAAAGCTGTTGTCAACCTCTTTCTTTTCTATGACCTGGTAGTCTTTCCATTTGAGCTATTATGTTTGCCATGGCAAGCTTCAGGTAAACTAGTTCATATAAAATAAATCTTTTTGTCAGATAAGTTCCTGTCTCAAAGGAAAAAGGAGTTGCAAAGCCTATACGCTTCCCTCAAATAGATACAGAAATTTCACATTCTATTTTACTAACAAGTTAGATTACAAAGTAGTAAGAAGTGTGCATTAAAAATTCTAGTGTGCATGAGTCTGTGTGTTGCATTCCAGGAAGTTTACACAGAGGTTGCCTGCTCCGTCCAGTCTTGGTGACCTTGCTCCTGGCAATGCCTTTAATGAGATTACTCTGGGTGCTGACTTTTTTTTAAAAAACACTACAGAAAACAATATTAGTTAGTCAGTTGTTTTTCCCTGAAAGTAAAGAATAGATAAACAAGGTCATGGTTCAGGCTATATCTCTCCTTATTTTAGAGATTTCCTTATAGAACTCAGGCTTGTTAAAAAACTCAATATGTCTTACACACCACAGCAGAGGGATCTATGCACTTCAAGAGGTCCACATATTCAAAATGCTTCAAAGAAGTGTTAGCATATGATTATGATTTTTGGAACAGTAGTCACAAATTAAATCTGTGCTATTTGCTTTAATGTATTCCTACCAGCAATGTTGGGATGATTAGCATCTCCGTGTAGCCTGTATTTCAAGAAAGACCATCTCAAATCTCATTTTCCATACCTGATGAAAATATATGCAAACATGAATCTGTTAAAATCAGGGAAAAAAAGAAATTTTATTTTATTTAAATAGGAATTTTGTTGATTTCAGGTGTCTTTCTCCCATCTACTGTACATTATTATACATTACAAAGTAGTTTTGATAAGCTTTTAGAAAAAACATGTAACCTAGAATGATACCTAGACCAAAATAAAAATTAAGGATTAATAAATAATCAAATTAGAATAGATTTTTCTAAAAGTTATCTTGCAGATTAACTACATGCTTTGCAGTTTCCAAATTTAAAACCACTTTCCAAAACTGAAAATCAAATTAATTTTAAAATTAGGAGCTATTCCAAATCAAGAGTGTCAAAGATTTTTCATCGTTAATGTTTTGAAATAAAATGTCAAGACTGAAATTGATCTACTTCCCAATTAATTTTCATGTTTTGAATTTTTTTATTTGGTTGTTTAGTGTTTTGAATTTATCAATGTGTAATTGACAGGAAAATTGTATATCTGTGCACAACTTAATATTTTCATATATATGTACATTGTAAAATGATTACTGTAAACTAATTAGCCTATTCATTATATCACATAGCTACCTTTTATTGTTTTTATATAAGAACAATAAAGATCCATTCTCTTAGCAAATTTCAAGCATACAATATAGTATTAACCATCGCCCCCATGTTGGATATTAGAGTTGCAGAATTTATCCTGTATAACTGAAAATTTGTTCTTTTTCACCCTTACCTACCAGCTGAATTTAAAGGGACATAGTCATTTCCATAGAACTATCTGTTGTTGTTCTAATATCTTTATGACTTTGAAGATTAAATAAAGCGCACAGTCACTTAATATTTGAAAAGATGTTATACTGGTATTTTTCTATAATGTTAAATACCGCAAGATAATGAAATCTTGAAAACTGAGTCATTGTACCTGATAACTTTTATTTATATAAGATTATTATTGTTCTGTTATTTTCAATGATCACTACACATTGAACCACCTGGGAAACTTTCTAAATAAATATTAATTATGAGGCTATATGCCAAAACAATTAAATATGAATATTAGGTCTCTGTCTAGATATTAGTCATTTTAAATTCTTGGTGATTCTAATGTACAGCCAGGATAGGGAATGATTACTTTGGTCAGTCAGAATATCCATTTGGAGGGTGGATTTTGAATTGTTATTGAAGACCTGCAAGAATACAAGAAAAATAACAAAACCAAACTTCTAATTTCCATGATCTGGTTGTGCTGAGAGATGACGTTAAGCAATCACAATGGAAGACCCTGCAGAAAGTAAGGCAACAGTTGACATTGGAACAATTTGGAAGATGTAAGAGGAAGATAAGATAACCCCATTCTCCCAATGTTCACTAGGGGTCAGACATTGGAGAAGAAAGGAACATGGCCTCAGAGTGGGTCTGAGAAGCCTGAAGCAAGGGATCAAACCTGCTGGTGAGAATCAGGAAGAGAATCGGCATCCAAAAACTCTGCAAAACAATGTGTGGTCTGTATCTCAGAAAGTCAGGAATGTTGAATCAAAGCCAGCAAACTTCAGGTGAGTCTGTGCTGTCTGCAGAGCTGAGGAGCCCTCCTAGCTGAGCTCATCTTTTTCATTTTTTTTTTTAAAGGTCATCCATCTACAGCCACCTGGATGAATATGAAGCAATAATGTCATTTTACGCAGTTAAGTCTTTGTTGTAATTTATTTGTAGTATCCCAAGTTGAAGTGGTGTTTTTCAAAACTCCAGGGCATGCTTAGAAGCCCAAATTAAAAACTGACATCCTTGTTTTACAAAGTTATTGCTCATTAGGAAGGAAACATGCAAAGTACCTGGTCCTGGGTAGTACAGACAGTGGCAGGACTCTCCCTGTTACATACCCATTCCTGAGTTGACAGCATTTTTCTTATCATGTGGTTTGATGCTGCATTTATATAAAGTAGCTTTTCTCATGGAAGGATTCCATGTATTTGTGAAGGATTTTAAGAGCATATTAGTGAAGGATGTCAGAAATAAGCAAAATTTAAATTAATAGATTCCTTAAGTTTTAAGGTAGGAGAAATAGAAGCAGAGGCTACTTTCCTTCCCTCCCTTCGACTCTCACACTCTTTCCTGCCTTCTACCTACTCCCCTCCTGCCCATCCATCCCTCCTTCCTTTTGTTTTCTATAATGCTTATATATTATGATTTAATAACAAGTAGAATTTATTTCCAAGACACACATCTAATGAAGAGACGCTGTATGAATTCAATTACCTCCCAATATTTTAATTTCTTTAAAACAATGTATATTGTAAGTGCTTACTTTATAAAATACGTTTATCCTAGTTATCTCATTGTCATCATTTGTTTAAAGATAACATTACTGAGCAGATGTTCAGAACTCACAGATACTTCTAAGTGTGGAAAGAGAGATGCAAATATCAGAAATAAAGATTTCTTAGTCTATCCCCTGAGAGTTAACATGTATTCAGGCATTTCATTTTCAAGGAAAAGCTGGTCAATTTTATAAAAAGAAAGATCAATTTCAGATCATTTTCTCCTGACCACAATTTAAATTATGCAAGGCCTTTTGGGTCTATACGAACTCACTCTGAAATCTTACGTCTCTCTTGTTCCATTTTCTTCTTGTTATCCCAGAAGTGGCAGGTAATTTCTAAAATAGATAACTTCTCTGAAGATCAAAATATGCTCTTCAATTTACAAAGCAGTTACAAATATTCTCTTCTACCTTGGGGTCCAAAAGGAGGTTTGGACCACTTACTTAGACATTTATTCACTAGTTACATGGAAAACAGAATTACATGCTGGGAATGTTAAGACCCATGTACACCCTACAAGGCATCTGAGGTCTCAATTCAATATTTACAACTGCCACTCCATATATGTCATAGAAGCTTGAAATCTATCTTTATCTATTGATACATAACAAAAGTGAACTATTCTATAGCAAGGTAGCCATATCCACAGATGACCCATCAAATAATACATATCCTTTTACTCAACCTGAAACTTGCATTCATCTGTAAAAATACAATCGTCTTGACTTCAGAGCTTACATGCTATTGAAATAACTACATTGCTGGACTTTCGATTTTTTGTTAATAGTCTTAGAGAACAAAGGATTCAATGTCTTATTTACTTTACTCTTATTTATATGTATTTTTTCATCAAATAACCTTCCTAAAATTAGCATTTGCCTTACAGTGAATTTAAGAAAAAAATTTTACCAGCCATCCAGGTATTTTATAACCTCATTTCCTGAAAATGTTCATGCTTAACTGATAGACTTCTTCTCAAAGAAGCATTTCACACAATAGATCTTGCCTTTCCAGAGGAGAAGCTGGAACTCATTTCTCAACAGTTCACACAGTGGAGTGCCAGCATGTAACCTAGCATCCCTCCATCTGGAACATCTATGCTTTGTAATTATAGAGGTGATATTCATGAAAAAGGCTTCTATTTGAGAAATAAAAGAAACACAGTATCAATTGCTTTGTATACACTTGAAGATTAGCTAACTGTCTTTGCAACAATCATAGTAACAGAGTGTGTGTCCAACCTCCAGCACCAGTGATGTATGTGGCATCTCCCTCAATTTACAGATCAAAGATTGGGGGAATTGCAGTTTCATGAGGTGCCTTCAGTTTCTGTATCTCGCATGTGTGTGTAGCACGCACACCTTGTTTCCAGATTCTTCTGGACAGCCTATTTGTTACATAGGTTTGGGTGCATTCCCTCTCTTCTTAATCCTAGAACCTAGAATAATAGTCTCATGAGTTCCTCGTCTCATTTATGTTATTTTATCCATATGTGATTGAATTTGGATCCCTCATTGTCACTAAAACTCATTAAGCCATGCAGAATTACAGGACATTCAGAAGACTGCATGTCCTGTGTTAAATGATGCAATAATTGGTACTGTAATTGCCAGAGTTCAGAATATCCAAAGAATTTCCTAAACAAAGGTACCTGTTTTGTGAGCAATTTATAAGTTCAGGATTATCACTCAAATGCTTACTATCTGGGTGGCATCTTCTGGTTGCTTTTCAAAACAAGTTTGTTAAACATCTGAGAACATTTAACTCAACTAGCAAGAAAAACAAAAATCAAAATACTTTTAATCAAAAAGGAATTGTTAATAATAATCTTTTTTTTCAGTATGCCTTCAATTTTCACATGTATAAACAAAATATTCGATAAATCAGAAGGTTCTTTAAACCCAAGAAATAAACTTTTTTTTTTCAATTGTAGGGTTTATAACTGAAAGAACTGCAAGACACAGACTGTCACTGAGGGGAAAGACACATGGAAGAACAAAGTCAAGAGAAAGTCAAGTATAAGGTCATCGGAGAAACTTGAAGCCTCCTAATCAATAGCCAAATCAGTCATTAAACCCAGTCTAGCTCCTACCAAGATTATCATAAAATTTCACACTAAAGGCCTATTTCCCTCAGTTCTTATTGCCTGATACAACATATTTAGATTGTGACAAAATTAACTTAAAACATGGTCTGAAGAAAAATAGAAAGAATCAGAACAATACTCAGAACATAGAAATTGGGATTTGGGGACAAAAATTTAAAATATATGCAGTTACTATGTAAAAAGTTCTAATGATAAAATTAGACAACATTCAACATTAGATGATTAATGGAAATAGAGAGATGAAAATTCTAATGGAAAGAAATTTGACAAACCAAAACTCAGTAACAGAAATGAAAAATGGCTTTGATAGGTTCTCTTAGGAAAAAAGAAGAAAAACAGAGAAAGCACATAAATTTCCAATCCAAAAATAAAATAAAATGAAATGAAGGAGGAGTCATCACTACTCATTCCATCAAAGTAAAAGGGTAGATAATAGTGATGAATAACTCTATGTCCACAAATCTGATAACTTAGAAGGAATGAGCCAATTTCTTGATAAGCACAAACTACCAAAACCATAGAGGAGAAACAGATCATTTGAATAGTCTAACATCTACTAAAGACATAGATAAATCACAAATAATTATCCAAAATCATTTTTTTCTAAAACAAAGCACTGACATCAAGAAGTTTACCAATGAATTCTCAATCTTAAGACATGTAGAAGTAAAATTCAATTTGCTTTTTCTATGTGTACATATATCAACAGATAAAATATATTGATAAAATTTGAGTTTGCTATTTTTCTGAGTTCAAGAACATAATATTGGCTGTAACTTTTAAAGAGCAATTTTTATCATGATCAAAGGAGATTGGGTCAGTATTCTTATGCTTTATTTTTCATAAGGAAAAATAATGAAACTTGATTTAAAAAGCAGAATTTTGAGAGTGAATATTGGTAGATTCTAAGTATGTTAGTTTCATACTACTGTAATTATGAAATAATGAATCACTACACATTTTATTAGTGAGTTGAAACAACATTTATTTTCTAAAAGTTCTGGAGATCAGAAGTCGACATTGCCTCACCATGCTAAAATCATGTTGCCAACACTTTGCATTCCTTTCTGAAGGCTCTACAGGAAAATTCTGTTGGTGTTCCCTCAAGGACTGGAAGGATTCAGATCCATGTGATTGTTCTGGGTTGTCCTTAGCTGCCTCTTCCCTTGTCACTTCTTTCACTCATTGTTTTATCTTCATCTTCAACTTTTAAGGACCCACATGACTACTTGAGACCAGCTGGATAATCCAGGATACTTTCTCTATATTAAGGTGAATTTATGAGCCGCATTAGTTTTATTTGCAACTGTCATTCCCTACTGTCATGTAACATTAGCACATTCACAGGTTTAACACCAAGAATTAAAATGTGGACAACTTTGGGAAGCAATTATTCTGTCTACCAAGCTAAGCTTTCCAATGGAACATTTAGGGGCTATTATTTCACCTTTCACAGAGGACCATTTTGACAGGGAAATTTAAGATAATGACATAAGGCAGGATAAACACACGCTGGGAAATAGACTCACACTTAGCGATATTTGGAATTGATGGTGCATACACTCACTAAAGACTTCTGCTGTCTTCTCATTTAACTTATTACCTCTTTACTGGTATATTGAAGGAAGTGCCTTGCTGGAGTGCAAAACAGGAAGCAATTTAATTCTTTTCCACCCAGCATTTGCATGAACTATGTTGGAACTCTTCCCTATGTCTGGATAATAAATCCAGTAGAATCATAGCCTTTAAAAACCATATAAAAGCATTAATAATTTTATTTGTACATATTATAATGCCTTTCCAAGCAAATTTTAAATCTGCAATATCATTCTTATTGAAATTTCTTTTTATTTATAATGCAGGTAAATGTTTTCATCTGTTGTGCCAAGTTCTGAGGTACAGTGTTTAAACATTCAAATATCTAAGTGACATCTAATGCTAAATTTCAGAATTTATAAGATATATCTCACATGTATAGCAAGTTAAATATATCCATCCAGTTTATGTTAGTGCATTTGGAGTATTTTAAATTATGGCAATCAATTTTAATGATTATAGGTGTACTAGATTCCCCATTTGGATCATAATCTGACCTTTTCTGTCTTTCTAGTTCCATTTCCTTGGGCAATTTCCCTATTTCTATGTCTCAATATTCTTAATTCTAAAATAGGATAATGATTTTACCCCAACCTTAGGATTGTTAGCAGTACTGTTGAAGTAATACATAAAAAGATTTAGAAATTGTGAGATCTCTAGTTTCATTTTGTTAGCTTGTTTTTACATATAATTTCACTTGTTTTTACTACACTCAGGTAGAAGTGTAGAGATTTGACATTTAAGCTATGTACTGACTGAGAATTTTACCAGTTGCAATATGTGTATGTGTTACATTAGACATGCCACATATGAGACATATGTGTAATATGTGTGTGTGCATGTGTGCACGCACATCATATCAGAGTTACAATCTTTTACATTAGCAAAATTTAAGAATAGGAAATAGGGACTTATGTAGGAGAAATTTTGTTTTGAGTGCTGGAAAAAGAATAGCAATCCTACCTGTAAATGTCAAATTCTTTGTAGTTTAAAATATTTAAGATTGTTTATGACATGGTTTTGCTACTCATACCACTTTTCTTCTAACCCTTAAAATAATTAAAGACACGCTAAGATAGTGAAATGCCAACAGAAATTTCAGATCTGCTACCTAAGTTGCTTTTAAAAAGTTTGTCCCAAATAAAAATATTATGTCAAAATCAATGAGCTCAATAAAGAAAATAATAAAATATATATCATGTGTTTTAAGAGGCAATTTATTATATATGATAGAAAGCATTCCTGAAAATTTCTTTTCAACATAGAAACTGTGGGAAAAATATAAAATGTAAAATATGCATATTTTATAATTCATTCTTTAATTTAACCTTTAATTAAACTTGTTTTTGTTTTCAATGGGAATCTTAAACCTGAATAACTAGTAATATTACTGGGCAGGGAGCCTGGGACAGGACAATAAGTGCAGGCTAAGCAATTTAATTTAATTCTGTAAGTAGAGAGGTATAAAGTACCAGGCTATGATAAATCAAAAATAATGAGGGAATTGGTATGAACTTAAAGAATAAGACCTTGGCTAAATGTCTCTAGGATTTCAGAGTTCCATTTATTGAATCAGTAAATCTAGAGATGTAAAACTTGACTATACTCAGATAGTGTAGGAACTCTTCCTCTCTTAAAAACTTTTAAAAACAATAATTATAAACATGATCTTAAAGTTGCACAAATATCTATGCATATCTAGTGCTTCCTATTTGTATTAATACATATAAATAGAATAAGAAAATTGTTAGATGTCTCATGAATCTATTAAATTCAGGGGTCACAATGAAAACAGAAGCTAGCATTTATTGAATGCTTTATTTTATACATATATTTATTATATATGTTTATACATGTATCAAATATTGTGAACATAACAAACAATTCACTAATATTTTTATTTTAATTTCTCAAAAATAGACTTAGAAAGTTAATATAGCTTGTCAAAATTTTAATAATCAGGATGGGATTCAAACTCACCTGCTTCTAACCATATTCTATAGTCTTAAGTAATCGATTAGGAATCATACTCATGTACTCCTCTCAAATGAAGTCATAGGAAAAACTTACTATATTGTCAATTAAGGTCTTAGTGAAGTCACTGGTGCTCTCTAAAATGTGACAGGTGAAAAAACACAGAGATAGAAAGAGAGAGAAAAGTGAGAGAGATGGCAGGCAAATGGCACACACTGGCATTAAGTGGCAACTTAAGTGGCATCATAAGGAAGAGGAAAGGGAGTGCCTCAGTTCACTGTCCATTGCTTTAACAAAATTACTGAGGCTGTGTACTTTATTAAGAAAAGAGGTTTTGTGGGGAGCCATCCTTATCTAGCAGAATCAGACAAGGTTGAGCCATGGGACACAGAGGCCTGACATCTAGGAACTGGCAACCATGGAAGATTGTCCCAGATCAACGGGGGGTATGTGGCATTATGTGAGAGTCGGTCCCTGTCTGGTTCTGTGATAGCTTCCCTGGACAGATGGCTCCCCTAACTTCACTTCATCCTATTCATCACAGAAGAAGCCCCTCTGGTTCTGGGCCCTTTTACCTCTGTGACTATAAATAAAAGACAGTTGGGCTACTCCATGTTGTTAGAGGCCAAATCTGGTAAGGCCTGACCCCTCATACCCACCTCTCATTTAAAAAGAGTATTGGCTCTTGTGATTTATTGATTAGATAAGCTTATGGGTAATTGATTGATAGCTAACATTGTCCTCTGGCAGTTAATTCTTTTCTCATCCACATGGGACATGGCAGAAACTCCCACATTTGGTACCTGAATAGCAACTGTTCAAAAGAATTTTAGAAGAAAAAATTAAGGTAAAGTAAGATGTTGACCCTTTCCCCTGGGAAGCACACATGTGTGGATAAGCTAATTAGTAAAAAGGGATATTTAATTGTGTTACATTCAGCCTGGGTAATTTGCTTTCTACAGAGACAGAAATAAAAAGAAATCTATTCAGCTATATTCAATTCATAGCCAGAGTGAAAATTCAGTGGAAAAAAAAAAATGCAATTACTACAGTTCTTGAAAAGTAAATGGACACCTGGTCTCTTTAAATACTGCAGATCCCATCAGGCTGGGCTGCCAGCATCTCTGTGACTGTATAAGACTCAGACCTAACTTGACTGAGATAGGTGCAAAAGTTTAGAGTCCTGGGAAGAAAAGATCCTAATCAGAAATTTGGGGAAATCTCTAACTTAAGAAGGGGAAACTACTTGGCAATTACCTAGTTTATATATGTGTGTTCCTGCCACATCTTCCAGCCCTCCAGAAACAGCATGGTTTCTGCTCCCAGGTGGGGAGGATGGGAAACGGCAGACAGGAAAGCATGCCCCTACAGAACACGGCTTCTCCCGGCCCAGGCAGAACTCCTCAGGACCAGGCCACCAAGATGAAAGGAGAAATAGCATGGGGGTTGGAAGCACCATGGCACCACTATAGGAATTTTAAAAAACATGCCTAGGAGCACAGTTGAAAATGTAGACAGAGTTTGAACTGTAATAGAAACTTGCTGTTATTTGGAACAAGATGCTGATTTATGAACTTTGGGAGATTTAATCATGGGACTTAAAGCTCTTAGCTATTAAGAGCTTTAAATCTAAGAGTCAGAAATATTCACCCTCCAGGACCTCTGTCTTCTGGAAACACATTTAAAAAGTTTCTAGTAGTTAAGCAGTTCCACATGGACAAAGAGATACTGAAGGGTGGATGCAAAATCTCTACACAGAAGACTGGAGAGCATTCAAAGTCAGAGGATGAGTTAGCACAGGACCCATCATTTGCATTTGAACTTTTCTTCTCAGTGACTCATGGTGCCCCAACTGTAAAGAACTCAGAGACAACATGGTGGAACCACATGGTTTTTATGGACTCATTTCTAGCCCGTTCCTCCTGCTCACCTACATTTAAAAACTAACTCTTCTTAATTCTACAGCAGGAGAATAAAAGGAAAATTAAAATCTAAGCTACAGTCTTCTACTTCTCTACTCCATGGAATTTCTGCTGAAACCAGTAGTTTTCCCTAGACTCCTTCCAGATCTCAGTGAAGGCTTACATTGAAATGTAAATGGAAGAAGAATGCAGACTCACTAAGAGACCACTCTCAGAACCAAGGGAAAAAAATTCTGAAGTTAATAAAATTGTGAAGTTAATAAAAGATGTTCAATTGTGCTTTTTAATGGATTAATCTTTTGCTTTTTAGGGATGATTTTAAAGGTGAATAACAATCATCAGGACAAAAGCCAGCAACCACAAATACTTTTAAGTTTTTTTATATATATTAAATTCTTAGACAAATTAAATCAATGTTTAATGCATGTTTGTTCATTGCTGTGGAGCTTCACTTACAGTAAATTATAAAAATTTCCTTTTTTGACTAATCTACAAATGTGTGCACACAATGACTATATTTACATGATTTTAAAATTTACTTATAGTTCAATGAGCATGCTCACATTTTAAAATTAAAATAAAAATGGATCCTTATAACTCTAATTCACATTAATTAATAAGTTTTAATTATATTGGGTAAACAATTAAAAATAAAAGACTTCTTTGTAATGATTACTTCACATTTTTCCAGGTGGTCAAATAAATAATAAAATTGCTAAATTGTATAATATTTAAGATCTACATCCCTTGTTTCTAATTTTTACTTAAAAAAAAAAACCCAGGAAATAAATCATTATTATCTACATTTGTTTGATATTGTGAGTTTTGAAATTAAGAATAAATTTCATTTGAAGTAAATAAAATTAATTAGTAAGCTTTTATTACAAGAGATATTTAATTAATTTACAAGGATGGGATGCTAAAAGAACATCAATTGGCCCAAATGGTATGAATCTACATTGTATAACAATAGAAATGAGAAGTTGTACCCCCTTTATGTACAATGAATCAAAATGCAGTCTGTAAAAATAAAAAACAAAACACTACAAAAATAAAAATTAAAACAAGATTGTCAATTAGAAAATCGTCTACTAAATATGAAAGCATCAGATACTCTTAACTAAAATATATTTAAACATTAGACATGTTTGTAATTTGGTTAATATAAAGAAGGCCTAAAATTCCTTATTCTCTATGTTCTCATTGATAACCAAGATACTAGCACTTAAACTATCAGGTGTGATATATGTGTCTAAAAAAATTTTTTTTTCACCTGATAAAATAGAAGACTATAACATGTTGACCAAATTAAAAGAAAATTTGTAGAAAATAATTTTCAAAAGATTTACATGTAATTAAATTGGCTGTATATAACTAATACAATCAACTAAGGTTATTTAAAGATTTTTTATTCTTTAAATTCTACTGTTTCTATCATAAAGGGTATTTACAAATATAGATAAATCTTTCATAAAGCCCTATTAATTGGGCCTTCTAACTACAGGACAGAAGAAAAAGAAAATACTTAAAACATTAATTTTTCATTCCAATAAAATAATTTCTTATGCCTGTTGAATTTATATTATTAAAAAAAGCTAATTTCAAATACTTTATGGCTAATATAATTTGGTTAAACAATAGCTGTTATTTTAAAACACCACGTTGCATTCCAAATTTCAAATTTCTCTTTGAAAACCAAATTTGATTAATATAAAAACATTAATGACTGTACTTTAAGCACAGTAGTTAGTACTGACTTATTATGTTAATTATATCCTTGTTTTCCAGTTAAAGAAGTCTTTAAAATATAAGATTTAAAGGAACATTTCACTAAGCTGATGCTCTCCAACCTAAAGCTTTTTTCAATAATGTTCTCTCACAAACATAATAATAATGAATTAATTAATAAATTATATCATTTAACATTTTAAAATTTAATAAATATGTTATTCATTTTTTATGTTACTCTCTACACTAAAATGTAAACTTAGCTATACTTTTAGAGGACATTCAGGAGATACTGTCTTATTTAAAGGCTAACAATATGGGATATGGAAACATTTTGACACCTTTCCCCAAGAGGGAATAGAAGCTCTTGGCTTGTCTGTTTCATGTTTCAGATGTGATATTAGATTGTGCTTCTTAATTTATATTAATCCCAAGAATTATATATGGAGGTTTTATGAAATAATATTCAGAAAAAGAGGCTAACGATGGTTTCAAGATTAGGGTAGCTTCACTACATTTTGTCAAGAGACTCACTTGAAAAAATTAAGTACACATAAAAAAACCTTTTTTTGAGATTCTACCATTCATAAACAACTATTATTAACATTTACTAAATAACCTTCTAAACTGTTTTCTATACATGTATACATATTTTCTACATACACAATTATATTTTTAATTTTAAAGCTGATAACATTATTTTAGATTGCACATATTTAGTAAATTTTTATGACATTACTTTTAATGCCAGATTTTTGTCATGTGGTTCATTTATCCAAAACCCTATGTTGGACATTTGGATTATTTTTGCTACTTTAAAGATAGGGTTATAAAAGATATTCACACAACTATATCTTTATACATAAATATTATCTTTCCCCAGATCCCTTAAAATAGAACTGCTGGATCAATGACATAAATTCTAGGACTTTTTAAATAATTTATTGAATCACTAGCCTGACAGATACTACCAATTCTAATATAATTCCTTAAGTTAATTTAAAATAATAAGGCCATTACCTATACAACAATCATGCCATAAGACTAATTTTCAATGTCTGTACTGACTCCATTTTATAGCTTTCTTATTCAGTCCACAACTAGAGACAAAATCAAATCATATATTTGGCAAAAACTAGGACTTCTTTTATTGTAATGCTGTTTCAACTTAATAATAAGTAACTTTTATTAATCTTCCTGGCCAAATAGAAATATTTATCAAGTCACTTCTTATGGTTTAAATACTTGTACAATGCTAGGCTGTTGTCTACAATTTAAGGTTAACAATGCTCCAGTTTATAGCAATCTTTTTCCACAATTTAACAAAAAATAAAAAAGGGAAACAGATCTGTATGTAAACCCACTTAATTTCAAAAAATATTTTCTAAAAATTATGATATTAGGAGTCTCACTGCCGCTGAATGACACAAGGAGCAATAGAATGCACCACATTTTACAATAAGGAGATCTTAAATCTCCAACTACAATGGTTATATACTAGCTCCATTAAGCTCTCAGGTAAGTGAAATATATGGGAAATCTGTTGGGCCCATTTCCCAGATCCACCTTTAATCCACCCAATGATATGGACTGGAGAATCAATCCCAGTATTGACAGATGGCATCATTGTGAGGTTGAATGCAAGAACAACCACATGGCAAGACAAGAAACCAGAGACCATGGAGGAGTCAGTTCTTTTTATACAAACTCATTCTTGCAGGTAACTACATCAACTACATCAACCACATGATAATATTGACAGGAGGAATGCAGTGGTGAAAGGGAAGCTAATTAGGTAAAGGAGGTCTGGGACCACTGATTACTATAAAATTCCAGAGAAATGTAAAGACTTTGGAATTTGAAACACAGTTTAGGAGATACCCTGGAATGAGAAAAGAAAATTTTCTCTATTGAAAATATATTTAGGGGGAGTGCAAGTTTAGGAAGGTTTGAGTATTGAAATACAATAACTTCTGCAATTTTCTTTGGGAAAAATGTGACATAATTTTTCAAGATGGTAGTAAAGGAATATTTGTCAGAAACACTGCAATATAGAAAAGGTGTGAAACAGTCATTCTACACAGTAATTGGGATTAATATTTCTGTTTTTAAATTGAAGGAGCCTAAGGATTAGGTTTATAAAAAACAAGTCACTATATAACAAAAAAAAAAATGAGTAACTTTTTTACTTTCTTGGAAAAATTTGCCCCACTATAAAGGTAAATATAAATAAATTTTATATGTGCAAATCTCCAAAAGAATTAGTTTGCTTCCAAAACAAAAATTGTATCTGCTAATGAAATTCACTGATGCAGGAGGCTCTTGAGTCAAATATCATGTCTGAATTTTGAGAAGGACTATATAACTTTATGACCAATCATGCTGCTTGTAGCTACCTAGATAAACTAAACATAATTAGTCTCCATGCTTCATGCTTTGTGATATAAACTGAGATCCAGCACACCTTTACTGTAATTGAACTCATTAGTTAAATCCTCTAATGCACAAGTAGCACATAAAATTATCAAAAAAGATCAAACACAGGCAGTCTGAGGGACAAAACTGCCTCATGAGATATTTTTGACACAATTTCAATATATAATCTTTAAAACTTAAAATATTTTCATGCTAAATTTCCATTGTTTTTTTTTTTTACTTTCATTTCCAAACGAGAAAAAGAGAGAGTTCATAACAACTCTTCATAACATAGGACACAAAATTATATTTCACCCCTAAAACTTCTATTGTGGTTAACAGAAATGGCAGTATTATTTCATAAGGAAAGCTCTTAACACTTTGTGAAAGCAAATGAAGAGGTGTGAGCATTGGCTACATTTGTTTTCGCTTTCAGGGAACAATTGCTCAGTTCACACCTCTTCCATGGTACACACAAAGTCATCAGAATTTCTCAACTTCCCTTTCTCAAGTAAATCTCAGAGATGAAAATAATTCATCTTACAGACCTTATAAATATATATAAATACTCTTATAAACATTGAAATCTAGGAGAATTTAGAAATAAAATTATATAATTTTCAGTAAAACAAAAATCTATCAAGCAGCACAGATTTCTTATAGGTTTTATAGATTATTCCTTCTCCAATTGAAAAAACCTCTGCAATATGCCCTAAAAATCTATTATTTGTTTCCTTATCTGGTTGAGAGGTTCCACAATCCCTGACAGACAGATTCATTGATCGATCAATCTCAATCTATCCTTATTTCATCAAAATCTAACCATCTACAGACAACCCACAGTTAAAATATTGTGGGTTTTCATCTTAGTAGAATTTTCTTAAAACAACTGCTCAAAGAAGTAATAAAAAGTGAACAAATCTGTATATACTCTAAACATTTACATGCTATACATATTTCCATAGTAAAAATGACCTTCCCCAGTTTATCATTAATATATTTTATATTTATTTATTTGTTTATCCTTCTATCTTTCTTATTCTGAGAGCTGAAAGTAAATTTCCTCTGTGTTTCATTCAAACTTCTGTGTCAATTTCTTTCCCAAGTAGAACAAGACTACATTTTTGGATCCTGTTCAACTAAGTGTCTTGAGATCAAGAGTATAAATTGTGTACTAAATAATGCATAACCTGTTTTTAAAAAAGATAAAATAGCCCTTTAAAGAAAGAATACATGATTTGATTTGAATTTAATCTGGCATATTTTTGTATGTTCTTTATAAGACTCCTCAAAATTCTCTACTCCCTACTTATTATATACATACTTTATTCATACCAAGTCATTGTTATTGAGAGAAACAGATGATACTTTTCCCTGTGTAGTGAGAATTCCACAAATAATAATGATTGTAATACTAATATGAAGAGATACTTTGATGATAACAATAGTGATGATGGCTAGCATTTATTAAATATTTATTCTTCGACAGAAACTGCTAAGCACTTTAAATGTGTTATCACACTTAATTTTATTCAAGCCAATGAAACAGATCATAATTACCTTCATTTTACAGAAAAGGAAACTGGAGTCTATAGAGATTTAGTTACTATTCCAAGTTCACACATATATTAAGTAGAAAACTTTAATTTGAACATATATCTGTGTATTAACAAAGCAAAAATAGTTAACTATTGTGATACCAGGCTAGAAGAGCTTTTTAAATTGAGTTAATTCTGCACCAAATAATTCTTAGTCCAAGGAAATTCAGAAGCCCGAGCATAAATGTAAGCTCACATAAAATTTATTATGCATAAAATGCATAATAATATGGAGATCAGTGAGGTGTGTGTGTACATGTGCACGTGTATCTTTTTTACTAGTGTAACGGGCTAATATGTTTATGCCTTTGCAGAGCTTTGCTTACAGCTTTGTCCAACAGATTGAACATATAGAACCTTACAAATTAATTAACCATCAAACCCGGATCATTTACCAAAGTATGAGTAGATGCAAAAGATATATTTAATTGTAAAGGAATATAAAACACATCCACATGCTTTTGTGATAAGCTTATGAAAGGTGAGAGGTCAGACATCTGGTACCTTTGAGCTCACACACATCCTCCACCTGGGGAAGCACTTCCAAATATTGCCTTACCTGAGAAACAAAGGACAACCTAAATTCATAAGAAAGTGTTATAACTTTAGGTAGAGGAAAGCCAAAGCCTTTGGTGTCTTTGAATATGAAAAGGGAAAATTTCACTATTCATTAAAAGAAACTGGTTATTCCAAAGGCCTTGAAAGTGGTTTTAGTTGTAGAAAAAGAAAAAACAAATAAATAAAGGTGCTCTACCTTCACACAACCTAAACCAAATGATGCATCCTAAGCATTTGGAAGATTACGGATATTACTATCTAGAGAAACAAAAACAATTTCACTGTCACACAATCATTGCAAAAGAAGAAAGTCAATCTGACTTGTATCACTGCAATAAATTTCTGATGTATCTATTACAGCTACTCTTAATCCCCCATAGTCAATTCTTTTCATTTTTTATTTTTATAGACTGCATTTTGATTCATTATACACAAATGGGGTACAACTTCTCTTTTTTATGGTTGTACATGATGTAGATTCACACCATTCGTGTAATAATACATGTACATAGGGTAATGATGTCTGTCTCATTCCATCATCTTTCATACCCACTGCCTCCCCTCCTCTCATTTACCTCTACATAATCCAAAGTTCTTCCATTCTTCTCTTACCCCTCACCCTCCCACCCATATTATGTATCATCATTCACTTATCAGGGAAAACATTCAGCCTTTGGTTTTGGGGGATTGACTTATTTCATTTAACATGATATTCTCCAATTCCATCCATTTACCTGTAAATGCCATAATTTTATTCTTCTTTATGACTAAATAACATTCCACTGTGTATATATGCCACAGTTTCTTTATCCATTCATCTATTGAAGGGCATCTAAGTTGGCTCAACAATCTAGCTATTGTGAATTGAGATAAACATTGATGTGGCTGCATTACTGAAGTATGCTGATCTTAAGTGCTTTGGGTATAAACAAAGAAGTGGGATAACTGGGTCAAAAGGTGGGTCCATTCCAAGTTTTATGGCACCAAATAGACAGGCAGACCAATGGTACAGAATAGAAGACACAGAGACAAACCCACATAAATACAGTTACCTCATACTAGACAAAGGAGCCAAAAATATACAAAGGAGAAAGATAGCCTGTTCAACAAAAGGTGCTGGGAAAACTGGAAATCCATATATAGTAAAATGAAATTAAACCTCTTTCTCTCACCCTGCACAAAACTCAACTCAAAATGGATCAAGGACCTAGGTATTAGACCAGAGATCCTACACCATATAGAAGACAAAGTATGCCTGAATCTTCATCATGTTGGCTAAGGATCAGACTTCCTTAACAAGACTTCCAAAGCACAAGAAATGAAAGCAAGGATCAATAAATGGGATGGACTCAAACTAAAAAGTTTTTTCCCAGCAGAGGATACAGTCAATAATGCGAAAAGAGAGCCAACAGAATGGGAGAAAAATCTTTTCCATACACACTTCAAATAGAGCACTAATCTCCAAAATTTATAAAGAACTTATAACATTTTTACACCAAAAATATAGAGAACCCAATCAATAAATTGGCTAAAGAATTGGACAGATACTTTACAGAAGAAGATGTACAGGCAATTAACAAATATATGAAAAAGTGTTCAACATCTCTAGTAATCAGAGAAATGCAAATTAAAACCACCCTATGATTCCATCTTACTCCTATTAGAATGGCTATTATCAAGAACACAAACAATAATTGGTTTTGGCGTGGCTGTGGGGAAAAAGGCACACTTGTACATTGCTGAGGAGATGCAAATTGGTGCAGCCATTCTGGAAAGCAGTAAGGAGATTCCCCATAACCCATTCTTAACCCAGCAGTTATACCCTTTGTCAAAACGGAATTTCACAGATATCATTCCTTTGTCACTAACTCTCCAATGTCCACCCACCTTATTCAAGTAAAAGTCAAAGACTTTATAATGCCTGAAAAGACCTAAATAGTTGTGCACCTTCCTCGTAACCTCTCCTAATCTCCTTCTGCTATTGTCTAGCCACACGGGCCTCCTCAGTCTCCCTTGAACATGTCAATTGTTCTTCTCAAGAACTCATACTTGCTCTGGTCTTACAATATTTTCCCATTAATACACTTGTATCTTCCCTCTTCACATCATCTCCTTCAAATCTTTGCTCAATGACATCTCTTTTGTAAGGTCTTCTTTTGACTGATTTGTTAAAAATATTAAGACTCAACACTCCCATTCTTCCCCTAATTTGCCTGATTTTTCTTAAGTCACTTATTATTGTCTTACATAATTCACTTTTTCTGTTAACTACTATCAGAATATAAACTCCACAAGGGAGAATTCTATTCACTGATATAAATAAATACATAAATCAGTGCCTAGCACATGATGGAAGCTTAGCATTTATTTAATAAATGAAAGAATAACTGATTGAATAATTCAATTAATTAATTAGCAATTTCAGTACAGTCAATATGCTGAAGTTGATCAGAATAGGCAGATTAAGGTATAATATGACAATCAAGAAACTCCTAATAATTGAAAGGTAAGCCAAGATACCCATTTTCTCAGTTGTGGGTGTAAAAGATATAATGAGTCCAGTTTGTATACCTCTAGTCACAGAGAGAACTTGCCATTCTCTCTGGTGTTCTTTAACACCAGGATCATTTAATTGTGTTTCATACTGTAAAAAGGTTTGGGAGACAATAGTTAAGGAAAGTGAAATGTGGTCCAAATTGTAAGAATTTTTAGGGGCTTACACACTCTCTCCATTAGATTTCTGTCTTGATATCATAAGAAACCCAGGCTGTGTGAACTTGAAATCCAAGAAAAGTGAATAGCACCCCCAAAAAACTGTAAACTGTCAGAGCCAACTTCACATAGCTATGATAGATGTAAAAATTACAATTTTTACAACAATTATGTTGTTATATGATATTATTGTAGATTGTCCATGTATCCATGTCTAAATAGACTTATAAAGAAAACAAATGCAATGATAGAACGCATCAAGAGGTATGCATGACTGTTGTAAAATATATTGCACATATGTTAGCCTGCCTGATCTTGTCCCACACACAGGTCATTGATACCCTCTTCAGTAATTCCTTTCCCAATATTTTTCTATCTTTTCTTCAAATTAGATAGTTTCTATTGTTCCATCATTTTAAATTCATTGATCCTTTTTCTCCCATTACCAATATATTGTTTAAGTCCATACAATGATTTTTAAGAGACTATTTTTTCAATTCTAGAATTTCCACTTGATAATATCTGTGATTCCATTTAGGTGGTGAAACTTCTTCCCATCAATGTACTCATTGTGACTGTCTTTTCCTTTAAGTCTTTGAGCAGATTCAAAATAGCAACTTTAAATTTTCCAACATCTGTCATCTCGAGGTCTATTCCTATTAACTGCATTTTTTCTTAACTATATACCACATTTTCTTACCCTTTATTTGTCTAGTGACTTTTTATTTGTCCAGCATATTGTGGATAATACTTACTTCTGTTTTGTTCTTTTAAAAAACCTGATTATTCTTCTAGCAAGAAGGTAAATTACTGGGTGGTCACCAAGAATCTATAGATGTTTGATTTTAATATTGGATAGTATTGACCTGTGGAAAGACTGGAAGTGTTTATCAATTCCAACTAACTTGACAGAATTTAAGTGGCAAGATGTGCCTATACTGCAATCAGCATGAAATAAATTATTTCCTAGTTCTATCAGCTTTCTAGGTTTCACTTAGCAGTAATATAGACAGAATGTTTTTATTGTTCCAAAATTTATATGTTGAAAATGAGAAAGTGGTGCTCCTCAAACCAAGAAGGGGGTTGTCACTAGTCACACTGACCCTCCAATCTCAAACTTCCCAACTTTCAAAACTATGAAGAATGAATTTTGAATTTTGGTTGTTTAAATCACCTAGTGTGTGATCTTCTGTTATAGAAGCCTGAACTGACAAACAGAAACAGGACCCAAATAATAAAGCTCAGAGTCAGATACAGATTGAAGGCAACAAATTTTAGGATTCCCTCTTTTTCTGGATTCTCCCTCAATTTTCTACCATGAGGGGATCCCTGAACTCTCTTCTCTGGTACAGCAATCAATAAAGTTTGAATTTTCTGGGTTTTGTTCAAATGGACAGATCAGCTAGTAAAAATGTCATATAACTTTTTATTCTTTCCAGAGTTTCTTCTTCTAAGAGTTGATTATCTTTTAGTATCTCCTTCCTTTGAACATCCCTTAGAGCCTTGGAAGAACTCAATGAAAATTTTTAACAGTGTTTGAAATTGTCATCTGTAGAAGTATTAGTCCAATGTCATCTACTTGTGACTTCTAAGAATGTTTTTCCTAATATTGTAAAATTAACCACCACCCCCTAGATCATGAACCTTAAATTTAGGCTTGTTCTCTCAATAGTGTTAGTAGAAACCTTAAAATTGTGATGGGAGGTATTTATCTAGTGGTATCTCTAGAGATAGATGTTTACCTATATTGTAACCAATTCTAATATTAAGGGAAAATACTAGTAATGAATTAGAAATTATTTTGCTTCTTTGTTTTATTAATCACTGATGCTTTACTCTGAGCCATATACTGTACTTGTTAGTTATATACTGTTATTCAAAATAATTTTGAGATGAAACATATTTCATCTTTGTTCTCTACATTTACAATGTCATTCATCTAACCATTGATTAAATCATAACTTTTCTTTCAGAAACAAAAGTATTAATAGACTACATATATGCTGTTTTATGTTACTAATATTTACTCAAAAGTATGTTTTGATATGCAGAAGGTAGAGTAAATTGAAGGAAAGGGGAGAGAAAGGATAGGATAAGAAAAAAAGGGAAGACCAGTAATGAAAAAGAAAGAGATTGAGACGTAGACTGGTAGGATGGGTAAGGGAAGGCAAAGCAGAATGAATTCTTTAAAAATCATGTTATGGGCATATATAAAAATACCACAAGGAAGTTCACCTTAATGCACAGGTAGGAAGAACCAATTGAATATAAATTAATAGATGAGCAAAAGGAAGTTTAGTAGAACAGGCGGAGAAATGGGTAAGGGGAGGGAGAGTGGGAAGGAAAAGCTGGGATTGTGAACTGAAATAGAATTCCATGCATAACTGAGTTTGTTGGGATGAACCCAACTACAATGTTTAATATAAAGATCTAATTTTTTAAAAGATACGTTTTCATTATTTAGTAATTTCATTGTGTACTTTTTAAATCAAAGTATTTGGATAATATTTGCCATGTAAAATGGTCAAAGATACAAGGCTGCCAAAAACACATAGATCATATGAGTCAGTAAAGGACTCTAATGTAGGGAAGAGATTTATATACAGATCCAGTAATTTCCAGATAGAACAACAAACATCTCAGAAAGTATTTTTCTACAATTGTTATGACAGGAACTTGGCATGTTACTTTCATTTATTGGAGGTAGGACATGAAACTTAAAATTGGGTTTGAAAATATGTAGAATCTAAACCCAGAGAGCAAAAGCATTCTTTAAATTAACGTAAGTTGCATGTAGCATCCATGTACATGCACAAAACATACAAAATATACATTCTTTTATGATTTCCTAAGTAATATAAGATATACTCTATGTTTGTATAAATATGTCAAAATGTTCTCTACTGTCATGCATTACTAAAAAGAACAAGAAAAGGAAAAAGAAAAAAAGAAAGACATAAACAGCTCCAAAGCCTTTCTACTGCCCTGAGTTTGGGAAAACCTTGTAGTAAAGGCCAATTAATTTTCTCTAAAATGTGCTTCAGCAAAACAATATCCTTCAGTGTTTTATAAACACAAAAACCTTCCTATACACAAAAAAGCAGGAATCTCCACTGTAATGACCAAATGTCCAATTTAAAAAAAAAAAACACTGAGCATAAATATGATTTCACCTACCCTTTGACAGACTAAATTACTGGGTTATATACTACTCTCTTCAATGTATGTTAAGGCAAATGCTTTACAATGGTAGTTCCTGAATAGCCTATTTTATGTGCCACAGGGAGTAAAAATGGTAGGTATATTTGTCTCCTTGAAAAGGTTATGAAACTATTTTGTAAAACTTTCCCTTGGGGGCTTTCTGAAAACAATTGAGACAATTCTTTGTCAAAACACAATGAACAAAGCATACAGAGGATGAGACTCTTTGAACCAGCAGCTGGACTACCTGCGGCCCTCCTGAACAAGTGGACCAATTCCACCTGGAAGCAGAATGAACACAAGATATAAAAGATCAAAATTTTTTGAACCAGCAGCTGTTCTACCTGTAGCAGTTAATCTTTCCTAGCAATCTGTTAGAGATACATTCCTCAGGGTAACAGGACCAGCAACCTTTTTGCTGACTGCCATGCCTCTGGGACATGCTCAGTAACAATTCCTTCCACAAGTGTGGAATTATCAGCCTTGCACATCCAACAACACAGAGATATAGCAATTTCTGTTGCAGTTTAGATGCCAGAAAGTGAATACCTAGGGCTATCTTCACTAAAGGCAAAGAGATCCATTTCTTTTTAAAGTTATTTATTCACTGTCAATATATTTGAGATACTTCAAAGTATGCTAGCAATGGTACTAAATAAATTAAAGTCAACATTTAGAATAAAACAATGCTATCAAAGTCTACGACTTTACTTACAAAACAAAGACCATATATCAAATGACACAAATAAACTCATTATGTCAGCCACAGTTCTACAAATATCTACAAATATTATCTTTTTAATCAAGGACTTGAAGGGATAGGAATTACAAAGAAGCAACCCAAGTCACTGAGAAATTTACATAGCTGACCCATGACTGCATAATTGACAATCAGCTGAACTTAGATGCAAACACATGTGGTCTGGAAACAGAAGCCTTTTTAACTAAGAATACAGTGCTTGTAGGGAAATTAACATCCACTAGAACCATTTCCTTCAAAGAGATATAGACCAGAATATGCAAGAATGCTTTGAATTTTATCCTGCTTCAGAAGTACCATTTGAATATTTACATATTAATGCTCATTTCTGAATTCAATTTTGTGTTTTATTGTGCCAAATATAAGAAAGAATTAATAGGATGTTTAAAACAATAAAGAAATTAAATATTTCTGTAACATCATTGAGTGCTTAAGAACTTTCTGATAATAAGGTTGCCATATGGAATGTTCAATTTGTTACTTATTTCTATTTTTCTGTTTTAAGCAGTTGTTTTTCCCTAATAGGTACAGGTAATATGGTGAGAGTCTAAATTGTTCAATTTGTGGTGTATATTTATTTAATCAATTCAGTTACCACAGTCAAGTTCTAGGTAATATTTGGGATGTAAAAACATGAGTGTAATTATTTTAAATCTTAAGTATAAATTTAATAAAACATTTGCAAGATCTTCGTGATAATAATTACAAAAGGCTAATGAAAGAAATCAAATAAAATCTACTAATAGAGAAAACCAAAATGTGGATTCATTTACTGGGACAATGTAGACAAATACATCAATTCTATCCAAATTGATCTGTTAGTTTAATATAATTCTTATCAAAATCTTAGAAAGATTTTTTTTAGTGGAAATAATTATTTATTCTAATTTTCAGATGAAAATGATGAAAACCTAGAACAACAAATACATTCTGAAAAAGAAGAATAAAGTGATAGGAAGCTCTCTTCTTTATATTAAGGCCTACACGATAACTAAAATAGTTCAGATGGTGTGATACTCTTCATGGGGCAAAAACACAACAAAACAAGTGAAAGAAATTTAAGAATCCCCATCTTAAATCTCAGAACTTACACAAATATTAACTCAAAACCAATCATATATTTATTTATTCATTCATTCATTTATTTACATATGTATTTATTTTTGCTGGTTTTAGGTATATACGATTAGGGTGTATTTTGACATATTATACATACATGGAGTGCAACCCATTACAATTTTGATCCCATTCTTGTGGTTGAGCATGATTTGGAGTTAAACTGTTCATGTATTCATATATGTGTATAGGATAATTATGTCTAATTCATTCTACTGTCTATCCTATTGGCATCCTCCCTCCCTTCCCTTAAGAGGTCTTGCAACTTACAGGATGAAATCCAAATATGAAGTCCTGATTCAATAATACTTTAAATTGTCATAATGTTAATATATTAAAAGGTTAAAAAGATGCATTAAGATTTCATAGAAAAGCAATGCTGAGAAAACACTTCAGTTTCAGATAAATTTTATAAACATTATATTACTCACCTTAGTGTAAATGAAAGTTATTAGTAATCAGTAATTATTAATAATAATATCAGTAATAAGAACTAATAACTTATCAGTAATAAGTTATAAATAATCAGTAATATCTGCATAAACCATAAGATTACAGAGACCACAGGAAAACTTCTTGTTTGATGGGATTTTTCTCATCAGATCACTTTTAATGAGCAAGAGTTGTATCTGGTTGGCAACTATTACACTGTATAGTCTAAAGATCTCACATTCTGAGAAAAGACAATGCTAGGTTTGAACTTGAGCTTTAGCAGAGGTTTCTTGTGACTAGGATATGTGGCTTCTGCTCTTTAGTCCTCATTAAGATTGTGGGGATAGTAATAAAATCTATCTCCTAAGATTATTACACGTATCTATTAAAATGATATTACATAAAAATATTTATGTCAGAAACAAATACAATATACTCAACCAAGTAGGGCATCTGAACATCCTAGTTTGCCAAGACTACCCTGGTTTTACTCACAAAATTCCTAAGTCCTGAAAACCAGGATGGCTGGTCACCTTACTCAATTCTTACATATGTATTTTCATAATTTGGGGAACACAATTCAAATGTAAAATAACAAAAACATGGATAAATCTATGAAAAAATAGACAAATTATCAATGTATATAATACCTCAGTTATCCAGAATTAAATTTCGAAAGACAACATCTAGGAACAGCAAGCAAAATTTATCTAAAAAAGCAAAATGATTGTCTCAAATTTCATTAGGACAGTTTGTGAAGCAACTTGTCTCAACCTCAAACAACTTGATCAAGTCTGCAAACTGATAGCAGACCAGAAGAAAGAATAAAGGATGAAGACGGGGGGCTGACACTGACAGTCCACTCAGAATTGAATTTCCAGGTCTCACTAATGGCCATAATCTTCTAACGATAGTATAAAAAGCTCAAGGCTCTCGCAAAAATAATTCCATTAAAGATACAGCTACAGGAACATACCATTTGCACAGTTTAAATTATGAGCTGGCATCTGAGAAGAACATAGAAACATGAACAAATATGAGCAAGTAGAGAACCATTTATGGGAGAGATGGTAGGGAAGAAACAACGTGAGGTGTCTTGCCCAAGGGCACAGCATAAAAAAATGCAGAAAATTGATAATAGGTGGCATTATGGTGACCTTTTTATCTCATATTATTCTATGCACACTTCTTTTTTCCCAATTTATCTAACAGGCATTTATTGTGTACTATATTCTTGGAATATAATATTGACAAAGAGAGATAATGCCCCTGTGCATTCTAAGACAAAATATTACAAAATGAAATTGCCTTGACTAGCAAAAAGACTTAAGAAGAAACAAACAAATGGGACAAAAAATTACCAAGAGGGCACTTCATACAAAACGGTCAGAGGAGCTTCTCCAGAGACATGTCATTTGAACTGAGATTTGAATGATTAGAAGTTTCCAGTTCAAAGAAAGGCAAGGCTAAGAGCAGAAATACAGTCTGTGGTCTGCAAGTGAAGAAAGAAGGAATTTGCTGTGATTGGAGGTTACTGAATAAAAGCAGTACTAGTCTGAAGTGTGGTTTGGACAGGTGGACAGAGATGAGATCTTGGAGGCCATTTAACCATGTTAAGGCAGTAAGGTCAGAGGAACCACAAAATCTGATTCATTTGTACAGATTTCCTAGGGCTACTCCAGCAAAGTAAAACAAATTGTGTGGCTTTAAGCAACAGAAATTTATTCTTCCACAATTCTAGTGACCAGAAGTCTGAGATCAACTTTTTAGTCAATAATGCTCACTCCAAAACCTTTCAGAGATGATCCTTCCTTGCTTCCTCCAGTTTCTGATTGCCCGCATATTTTTTGGCATGTAGCTGCATGTCCCCATTTCCGCTTCCATTGTCTCTTTACCATCACCCTGTGTTTCTGTGTCTTCTTTGAGAAGCATACTGAATTAGGTACTCACCCTGCTCCAGTGTGACCTCATCTTAATGTCATGACCCTGTTTCCAAATAAGGTCCCATTCTAATGTACTAGGAATAATGATGTCAAGGTATCTTTTGGGGAGTGCACACTTCAACTCATAGCAACACGAACATAAGTCAGTTTTGATACACTGTGGTAAAAGGGGTTTGTGGGACAAGAGTGGAAGGGAACTACTTCTACACCATTCTTTGGAAAAAGATAAATGAGTTGTTTTCCCAATATATTAGCAGTGAAGATTGAGAGAAGGTGTGGTAGAGGTGGGGGTGAAGGAACCAGACTTGGTGATGAACTGAAAGTGGATGAGCAAAGAACCTTAACAAAATTGAAGTGTCCATGATGACATTAAATGAAATGTCTAATAATAGAAAACCTTTGAAGTGAGGGAGGAAGAGGGTGTTCTTGTGAATAAGAGAGCATGCTTATGTGTGACATTTAGGTTGACATAAATATCAAGTCGTCAAGTGGAGAGATGAAGAGGTAGTTGACACACTGGTCTGGAGCTCAGGAGAGAGCTGTATAAGTGGGTTTCGCAGTTACATATTGGTGGTATTCATAGAACTGGAGAGAAACCTCAAGGAACTCAGTTCTGACACACTTAAACAATTTAAAAAGAGCTCTTAAGCAGTAGTAAGAGGAAAAAATGCAGCAATAAGAAATGTCTCAAATCAATGACCTTAACTTCCTTCTTATGAAAATAATAAATATCCAAGCAGAAAGCAATGAAATAGAAAAAAGAAAAGCAATAGAGAAAATTAATGAACTCAAAACCTAGTGCTTTAAGATCAATAAAAATGGTAAGCCTCTAGCCAAATTAACTAATATCCAAAATGAGAGACATGAAAAAAATCTGCTTATAGATAAAAAAAATGGTGGAATGAGACAGACATCATTACCCTATGTACAAGTAAGATAAACAAGAATGGTATGAATGCACATCATGCACAACCATAGAAATGAAAATTTATACCCCATATGTGTACAATGAATCAAAATGAAATCTGTAAAAATTTAAAAAAAGGAAAAACAAAGATAAGGGAATATAATGAACAACATTATGCCTATAATTTGACTGCTGAAATTAATTCAATGAAGCTACCAAAGCTCACTCCAAAAAAACAAAATTGGATAATGTTAACATTTCTGTATCTGTTAATAAAACTTAATTTGTAGTTAAGCAACCTTCCCACATGGAGAACTGTAGGCCTAGATGGCTTCACTGGTGAGTTCCACCAAATATTTGAGGAAGAAATAATATGAGTTTTACACCAATTCCTCTAGAAAATTGAAAAGGTAGTAATACTTTATAACTTATATAATTGTATCATTTTATGTTTAAACAAAAAACTTGCTTTATGACCCAGAACATGATCGATTTCAGCAAACATTTAGTGCGTACTTGAAAATGCTGTGTATTGTGTTGTTGGTATATAGAGTATGTTACAGGTGTCAGACCAAGTTACTTGATGGTACAGATCTAATGTATCTTACTACTGACTTCATCTACATATTTTATCAGTAGGTGAGAAAGGATTAACAAAATATCCAAAAATATTTGTATACTTGACTATTTCTACTTTTAATTCTAATCATTTTACTGCAGATGTTTTAAAACTCTGTTATAGTTAAACAAATTTAACATTAAATCCTCATGATGAATCATGAAATTATTACAAAGTAACCATTTTTATTAGTAGTACTCTTTTCCCTGAAATATTATTTTTCTGATGTGAATATGGCCTTTCCAGTTTGTTACAAACTAGTGTTAAGATGACATATCTTTGTCCATCCTTTTACTTTAGTCTCCTTGTGTCATATTTAGAGATCTTACTGTTTGACTGAGATATTTCTGATTTGATGTTAATAAACTAGGGGGAATTTATGAAAATAAATAAATAAAAAAGAGGACTTATATAGGACTGAGGCACCTTAGGAAAAATGGAGTTCCTCAGCAACGTAGCTGCTAGCTGCAAAAAAAAAAAAAACAAGATATAAAAAGATAAATAGAATAAAGACACTGGGCTTCAGTGAGATAATGTGTGATGTGTACATGTGTGTTTATGTGCATGTGTGTGTTATGTGTGTATTTGAGAGAGGGTTGCTTTGAAGGTTCTTTCCAGTATAAAGGTCCTCTTCTATAGAGATGTAAATATATACTTGGTGTAAATAAAAGTCTGTGCAAGGGATTCTTTGTCCCCATTAGTAATGGGGATGATAGAATTTAACAAATCTTTCCTGCAATACATTCACTCCCTTTCTTGGGAGGTAAGAGGCTTTCTGGAAAGTAATATGGCATAGTCAAATTGCTTCAGAAAATATGCTAACAACTGTCCTTCCCAGTAGTAGACTACTGATATTTGTCTTCTCTTGTGTCCATGTCCCTCTTGTTGGCTGCATATTTGAAATTATTAGTTACTGGGTAAGATTTCCGATTTGTAGGAGTCTGATTTGACACACAAATCATTTTTGTTATGTAAGTAATGATTCTCATTCCAACCCTCTCCTGCCTCCTACAAGAAGGTTTCCTGAGGGCATTTCCTCTCAGAGGCTAAGAAAATTTGAAAGAAAATGACATGAGAGACCCTGAACTGTCACAGCCCCTAATTTCCTGCGATGACCACTGTTGCTTTGAGGTCAGAAAATCCAGGGTTATCAAATAATTATTTTGGGCCTTTGAGATTACGGACTTGAGGAAGTTTCAGCTCTATTTCTACAATATTCTATGTCATTTTTTTTTAGAGTAGAAAGTATGTTATACATATCAAAAGGAGTCCAAGTAAAAAACTCACAAAAAGTTTTAAGCTGTTCATGTTTGAAAAGTGAAAATTCAGTTACTGAAAGAATTTCAATGTTTTACAATATTAATTCCCTGAAAGTCTCAGATGAATTCAAAATTTTGTTGTCCATTCATGGAGAAAAAGGCTAAGACAAACACTTTATATCAATTAGATTGACATGATCGTCAAGTAGTCAATGCAGAAAGTTGGCATTTTTGAGTCACAAGCATTGATTTAACCTATTGTATCTATTAATTTCCAAAGTCCTTCCTGTTGTTTCCTTCTCTGACCTTTACCATTCCTCACATGACACTTCAACCACTCAGCCTTAGCAGAGTACCAGAGAATAGGAGTCAATTAGTATGTCTTAAATGTTAAAGAATGTTATATAGCCACTAACTCAAATATTGTATGCATTCAGAACATCTTATAGTAACAAATCAATGAATAGTTGGCCCTCTGTATCCACAGGTTCTGCTTGTGTGTATATTCCAACTGAAGACAGAAAATATTTGTTTAAAAATTCCAGAAATTTCAGAAAAATTTGAATTGTCTATGAACGATGCACTACAATAAATCTAGGCAAATGAAGTGATTTGTAGGCACACCTTGCCATTGCCTCCATCTTTCACAAATCCAGCCTTTCTCCAGCACTCATTGTTTGAGCAATGCTTACCTAGCTGTTCCTTCATGTACTATTATTTAAGACTGCAATGTTTGTGTCTATGCTGAATGGACAGACTTTTCTTCTTGTCTTTATTCCCCAGACAGTACAGTATAGCAACTACCTACATAGCATTTACATTGCATTAGATACCATAAGCTATCTAGAGATGATTTAATGTAAACAAGAAGATATGTACAATTCATGTTCAAAGACTGTAATTTTATAGAAGGTACTTGAGAGCATCACAGATTTTGGTACCTGTAGGGGGGTTGGGAAGGAATACCCCATAGACCCTAAGGCACAACTGTAGCTACTTCAGTTCTTTTAAAGGATCTCACCCTCTGCTGTTCTTCTCTTTGGTGTGAACAAGATTAAGGGGTCTGTATTTGATCAGCCAGGAGCTGAGGTCTAACATATGTTAATACTGCATGATTCCTGGCATTTCCTCCTCTCTGCCGATATCTTCCACAAAGGGCAAAAATATCATCTCAACTCTGCTGCTAGTCCAAACTCCAACTGCTTTTGTGGCCTCTTATCAATATTGAAAGATTTCTGGGTGCTTGCCTCTGACTTGACAAATTGATGTGACCTATCCAATACCACTAGGCAAGCTACTGCTCTTCCAGCCTATTCTACAGGCAAAGCAGCAGGACTCTCAACATTGCTGGAACCTATCAAAGCCATTTCTCTTCTACTGTGGCTATAACATGTTGGCAAAGGACACTGTTGCAGAGCTACTCTCTACCAGAGTTCTGTGGAGGAATCAAGGCAAGCTACCTCTACGCTCTCATTTTCTAAAATACATAGTCAATTTCACTCTGCACTACAGAGCTCAGATTAAGATCACTTCCCAAAGATTCCCAACACTATTACATTATGTCTTCCTTATTTCTAATGATACTTCCCCATCTAAGCCACAAAATCTTTACCAAATATAGAGTAGAAAAAATGGCCCATCAATCAGCAAATATTCTTTCCATATCTATCACTTTCTTTTAAGTAACTTTGGAATTTTAAATGTAAATATTATACTATAGGAGATAAAATGTTTTATTCAAACTATAGTGATGGTTAGACATTTTAACACACTATTTTGGAATTCAAAGGATGATAAGAGACCCTTTTATGTTCTGATGCTCTGTTGAGGTCATAGATGGCTGAAACAGCAGGGAGGAGTGATAGAATTAAAGGATGGGGGAAAGGGTGGGTACGAATCACTGGGGTGAGTAAATACAGGATTTTAGATCAAGCAATTGCCAGCTCCAGGGTTATCTATGGGAAAATAGCAATGGTAGCATAAGAGGTCCAGAATAATCAATAGAATCACTTGAAAGCACAGTGAGACAACTTCAGAAAAGAAGCTTAGAAGGGAATGGGTTTTTCTCACCCTACCTGCCTACAGTTATCACCAGGCTAATTAATTAATGGATTAATGCACTGATTATGTAAAGGCTACTCTAATCCAATCATTTCATCTCTAAAATTTCTTGCATTGTCTCACACAAGAGCTTTTGAGGGATAACTTGTATCTAAACCATGGCAACTGGTCTCCTAGTTAAAAAGAGAAATTTGAATATAGACGAACATGGGGAGAATGGCATGTGAAGATTCAGTCTTGATGCCCCAAGCAAGAGAACTATTGGAATCAAGGAGAAAATCCTGGGGCAAAGCTTCCCCTACAGCACCACTGGAAACACCAATACTGATACCATGATTTCAAACTCATAGCCTCTAGGACTGTGATAGAACAAATCCCTGCTGTTTAAACCACACAGTTCTTTACCACAGCTCTAGAAGGTAACATAAAGATAGGAGCCCATATAAAATTAACTTAAGTGGGAGACCATGAAGAGACAGAGTAACAATCAGAAGAACAATGAAAAAATGTCAGAAAGACATGTCCACGGAACAAATGAGCATGTTAATCTTGTGTCACAAGGAGCTAACAACAATAAGAAAATATAAGATTAAAAGGCTGGATACAGTGAAATTAAAATGACTCAAATTATATGTCATGTCTAAAGAGAAATAAGTTATAAAAAGAGAAAAATTAATAAAATGATGAATAAGAGCTAAAAAAATGATGCAAATATCAAATATTAACAACAGGCTATGAATATTCACCATAGAGAAAATCAAAATCCTTGAAGAATGAATCAAAAGCATGGGCACAAAGAATTTAAAAATATAATTCAGGAAAACTGTTTTGAAATGAAAAATAAAGTTTCCAGTGAAATTTCTAAACCATGAAGAAAAAGAAAAACCTTTGGGCATTTTGGTTAAAAAACTGAACAAAGAAATTGACTGAACAGGGAAAATTAGATTATCATCAGACAGCTCAAAAGCAACAGTTTATGCAAAGAACCATAGTGGACATATTATAGAAATACAAGGGGAAAAATGTGAGCTGAGAATTTTATATCTTGAAAAACTGAATTTAAGTTACAGAGTATAGACATGTGTTTTTCAACACATGCATGCACGCACGCATAACATACAAGGGTCTATACCAGTGAACTCTTCTTTGTGACTGTGCTATGAGAATGAGCTTCATACAACAAACTATATCAAAAGATACTGAAAATCATGATGGTATACATTATAATTACAGATACTTTGTAGAATGAAGACTAAATGAAGGTTCGCAAAGCTACTTACTCATATGATGTTGACATAGTGAGTTTATCAAAGTAACATAAGGGAATGGAGAGAGCAAATACTACATTTCCTTACCTGTTCTTAGTAATTATTTTGGAAGTGGTAGTATTTGTAAAGATAGTCTAAGACTTCTCTGTGCTTAATGTAAGCTAAATTCAATGGGTAATGATAGGGCATTTCAAAGCATCCACAAGTCCTAAGAACAAAAATCATTAGAATAGAATAAAGAAATATAGATTTAATAGAAAAGCTAAATTTTTAGAACCCAGGCCTAAGAAAATAGTAGAGCAAGTAAAATATACTAAGCCTGAGTGTCAGCTGGTTGTTCATTTAACATTAAGAAATAGAAACTCACTACTGTGTTACAGTGAGCAGGCTGACCAAGTTTTCTCTGATGACTTACTTGGGATAGAATTGGAGAAATACCCCATTTTCTTAGCTATTTTAAGTCATTAAAAGTATTGAAAATTATTTTCAAAGTCTACTAAGATACTTTATATCTCTGGAGCCACCACTAGTTTGAGAAGTAGGAGTCGGACACATGAAGCTTCCAGAGAGCAACTTAATTAAAGATATGCAGAACACTGTGCTGTCCCACATGGTGAATAACTCTCAACAACACGTCTTAACAAGCTTCCCCAAATAGGATGGCATCTGTTCATCTTTTTATTTACCAAGGTAAGTAATGAGTCTAACTCTCCTTAGGAGCTCAGAACTCAGAAAGTTTTCTTTCTTTCTCAACATCCAAGTTCCTGAGGCAGATAGTACACCCATTCTCTTCACCTCTTAGTGGTATCTAAGAAAAAATGCTTCTAACAATTTACTCCTCTTCAGGATGAAAGAAAAGAAGAAGGACAAGTGAGACGGTCACATATATCCAAAGCAAAAATTGCATGACTGAATGAACAAAAAATAAATGATGAATAAAGAAGGAACATCATACTCAAGGAAAATGTTATTTATTATAAGTTAATCATGCACTAGCAATTTGTCTAAGCATTTTACTTTTATTATTTAAAATACAAAGAATATTATTTGAGAGAGACTTTGTTTCTATTTCTATGAAAACAGAAAACTGAGGAACAGGAAACTTAAGTAAGAAAAGATTGACTCCAAAGACAAGTTGTCAGTCTGCAGAGCAGCAGGTCAGGAACTCACTCAACATCCTGCCCATGTCACACACCAGTTGGAGACAGGTATTCCCTCTGTATCCTGGCTCATTGTACTAGCCCTGAAGATGCATTGCTATTGTGATGTTTTTGTTATTGCTTTTCTTTAGCTTTACTGTTTTTCCAATTATTATAAAGAAGGAATGCTTCTTCATTCCACACATGCCTCCATTCTGTGGACAGAGACCTCAGAGAGTTTAATCCCTTTATTCTCTCTGGCATTTTGATCCTTTATCTAACTGGTAAATCTTGGAAGGATACTCACCTCAGATGTGCCTATCAATTCAGGGCACATGTTTCTTGTAAGACACCTCCTCTTAAATTATGCTATGGTAAAAGTCTTCCTCTATGGCTGTTCGGTAAGCTTCCATTTTGAGTGAACAAACTCTTCACATCCCCAAAATCTGGTCCAAAGGTGAGGAATAATGTGAGACAAGACTTGACATTTTATGGAACAACTTCTCTATTAAGGGGTTTATAGAATCTTTTCCTCCTATTGACTTCCATGACATGAGCAAAACTCATGTTTCTTGTTGTTGTTTGTTTATTTGTTTGTTTTGAGAATAGATTGCACTTGTGGGTGTAAGTAACCCCCCGCCCCCCAGAAAATGGTATTTGAGTTGTTCCATGTTTAAGTAAAAACAGAGAGAAAGAGCAAAGATTTATTTGGTCTCAGCAGATGGGAAAGAGATGGATACAGGAACTTGAGTGAACAAGTGCAATAGGCTTGTTAGATTTAGCAATTAAAAATTCAAGATGTCCAATTAAAATTTTATTTTAGATAAGCAATGAATACTTTAAATATAGGTATGTTCCTAATATTGGCAACCTCTAAGTGCAGACCACAGAGCTTCAGAGGGCTCAGCAAAAATTAAGCTTTAGCAGGTGCAAAAGGACCTGCTGTATCTTAAATTTAAAATACCTATAACAAGTATGACCAGTTGGCAGCAAACTTACAAGTCTTAGTACACAGGTTAAGTCGAGGCAAAGATTTGACTATACACCAAAGAAAGTCATTCAGTTTAGAGGTTTGAGATCTTGTAGGATAGAACTATATTTGCTGAATTAAATGGTAAGGAGTGGATTCCATTTGCACTTTAGAGTCTTGCAGAGCCTTACTACAAAGTGCCTCCAGACCCACTGTCTTAAGTTCTATTTGCACTCTGGTCCCAGAAGGCAACTTCAGGAGAGCTGAGTAAGCTGAGACACTTATGGCTTGAACACATGCTCCAGAGGCACCTGATACCAAAAGGACTAAGTCTGGCTCTGGAGAGACTCTTTTCATAAGAGGAAAGATCCTTTCTCAGGAGATGCTTTTCTTAGACCTGATCAATTTATGACAAGATTTAGCAGGAACACTGTAACACATGACCCTTGAAGGCTTTCTCAGGAAGGAAGGGAGAAATTTTGTTTTGTTTTGTTTTAAACTTTAGAGTCTATATCACAATTCATTATTGGGAGGGGAGCAGAATAATTGGAAATAATTCATAGAAAAGAAAAATACTAGAGTTTGAGTTCACTGTCAATTCTGAACTTGGCAGGAAGTCTGCAATCTCTCTAACGTCTCAGTTTTTACTCTGACAGAATAGACATGGGGACTATGAGAATGTGTTCCCTAAGAATGCAAGGAACCCTAACAAGTTGGTGAGTTTAGCATTGCAGGTAATGACTTTCAGAGGCCAGATAGTTTTCAAATAAGGTAAAAACAAAGGTTTACTTCACAGTTCCTTCTTCATTTAAGACCAGTGGTTTTATACCATTTATGCACATATACACAGATTCATGTGTGTTTACAAACTACAACTGGAGTTCTGGGAACCTAATTGTACATTTGTCCTTTGGATAATTAGCCTGGGAGCATAGACTATGTGGTTTTCTGTGTGTGTGTGTGTGTGTGTGTGTGTGTGTGTACGCAGCATCCACTTGCTGCCAGATTATTCTTGCACATCTTATTCTTGCAACTCTTTAAATCATTTTAAAATAAAACTAAAGAAAATTTTCATGTTCAATTATGCAGTTGCTAAGATTCTGAAGTTACCACATCACTGCAATGATGAATAGTTTAAAATGTAGCTTCTAAAAAATTCTCGTTACTTCCATAAATGTATACAATTATGATGTGACAATGAAAAATAAATAAATAGAATTAAGACAACATGAGCCCTCCCCCAGCATTGGGAGTCCTCTTGCACAGTTGTTCAAAATTTAGAAAAACAAAGAAGGAACATCTATTTTTGTTCTGGGTTTGTATTTGTTTTGCAGTACTAAAGATCAAACTCAGGTCTTCATGCATGCCAGGCAAGCACTTTATCACTGAGATACAATCCCAGCTCAAAAAGATCAATTTTGGAGAGAATGTTAATGAAGTTAGGCTGTAGATGTTTGAGTCGAGGGTGGTAAAAATTTGTCTTTAAAACCTAATTCTTTTAGACTTTACTTCTGGACTTAATGTTTCAAGAGAATTCAAATCTTTACAGTTTCATTTGTCTTTGAGATTTGATAAATGGAAAATGTTTAATTGAAAGTTTGGGCACTTCAATGTGGCTGACATTTTATTACTGGATTGATGAGTACTTTAATATTAGAGTTCCTTTATGACATTATTTCAACTAACTAAAGAAAACTCTAGTAGATAATATTGGGCAATGTGGCTGAACAAAATTTGTAATAGGAAATAGAATGAAAGTTTAATTCTCAGCCTTGGGAACAGAATGATCCAGAAAGAAATTTAACTAAAAGACAAGCTTACTTACTTTCAAAGGTTTCCCTTAGTCTACATCGCTGACAAATGGTTTGAGCAGGAAGAGACCTAACGGAGATGTCTCTGGTCCTCATGAGGTTGGAGTCATACCATTTCAATAGGTGATAACCATAGCCATGACACTACTGGTAAGTTATTGACTTGAGGTTAAGTCTAATGGGTTAAAGGAAAAATACAAGCTGAAAATGACTTTCTACCCATACCTTGACTCCTTGACCTTCCAGAGAAGTGTTGTGGCCTGAGAACATGTGCTCAGCATCCATTATATAGTCCTTCTAGCATGACTTCCTCTAATACAGAGATAGACTTAAAAACTGTGTTCCTTAGACACTTCAACTTCATCAATAATAAAGTTCACATTTCACTTTTTCACTACTGAGTCCTGTTACAGTTCCCAGTTGGCTCAGAACCTGAAAGCAAGGAGCATGATTTCTGGGGTTCCTCACAATCTCACAAAGGGAGTACATGCTGATTGTAGAAAATTTGGACAATACTGGGAAATGATGTCCTTTTTAATTTGGATTGGTTGATTTTTCTTTACTAATTGATGAAATATCTTTAATATTTACAGGTAGCAATCTTTTGTCTAGTTAATACAATTAAATAACAATGTATCATCAAATTGGTAAATGCACTGCCCTATCCCTCCTTGCTATCATTGTAAAAGAGCTTTTTCTAAAATTTAGATTCAATTATATCAATCCTCTGTTAGCAATTATGCATTTCAAGTAAGATAAATTGAAATTCCTTATCCAAAGAAGATCTTCATTTGTCTGGCCATTTACTATCATTTCAACCTTACTTCTAATATTCTGTAGTTGCTTTACCACTACTCTGCACTCCTCAAATCCATTCTTCACACAATATATTGCAATTGGAATATGATCATTTTCTCACACTGCTTAACACCCTGTACAATGCCTCTATCATCCAGTACAAAAAACACAAGCTCATCAACATAGCCCTAGGTCACCACCACTTAACCCTAGTCTGACTCTGCAGTCCCATTTTCTTCCAGATTGACTTTATGCTTCATGCTCTAACAACATGAAACTATGTATAGATTCCCAAGGACACAGCAAAATTTCTAACCTCTGGGTCTTTGCCCATTTTTTTTTCTAAATACCGTCCTTTTGTCTTTTATAAGATTTTTTTTTTTGAAGTCTCAACTTAGATGCCCCTTCCTTGCAAACTCTAGGAGAAATGAGAAGAACTTACTGGATGCTGCCAAAATATCCTGTAGAGACTTCAATGACAGCACTTTCCACATTATTTATAATTATCTGAGTGTATGAATTTCCCCCACTAGATTTAAACTCCTCAAGGACAATGACTTAATTATATGATTATTTCCCATTGCCTGAAGAACAGAAGGCATTCAATAATTATACATTGAATTGAACAGTGAATAAATGAAAGAACATAATCTATAGTGAGTAGTCACTGAGAATTACAGGAAAATCTTTAAATGTATATTGCATTTCAAAGACTGTTAGGAGTGTAAATTGATGTAGCATTTTTTTTGGATGGTAGTATCTTTCATGTTAGCACATAACATCATTTCCTAGCAATTACATTTTTAGAAAAATATCCTATGTAAATAATATACCTATAAAGATAGTTTTTGCATGATAATGATGAGTCAATTATAAACCATGATAGTGATTAATTTTGTGTGTCAACTTGGCTAGGCCATAGCATACATTTTTTGTTCAAACACTAGTCTAGATATTACTTTGAAAATATTTCTTTAGATGTGTCTAACATTTAAATCTGCAGATTTGCAGTTAATCAGGTTATCCTTTGTTACAGGGATAGGTCTCATCCAGTCAGTTGAAGAACACAAGAGAGAAGTCTGAGGTTTCCCAAGGGAGAAGAAATTCTGCTGCAGACTGCCTAAAACATCAAGTCATCAGGTCTTCCCTGACTCTCCACTCTGCTCTGCAGGTTTGGGACTTGCCAGTCTCCAAAATTATATGAACTAATTTTTTTTAATTTTTACAGACTTCATTTTGATTCATTGTACACAAATGGGGTACAAATTTTCATTTCTATGGTTGTGCACGATGTACATTCATACGATTCATGTAATCATATTTCTCCCTCTCTTTCTCTCTCTAGATGGGTAGTCAGATGGATAGATAGATAGATAGATAGATAGATAGATAGATAGATATAGAGATAGCTGTATACATACAAAGATACATACAGTTTTTGTTTCTTTGGAGAACTCTAATAAAACCACCTAAAGAAAAATAAACAAGGAAATGTTTGAACAAATCATGTATTCCAACCCAAACCACTCATCACTATTATGTGATTGTCAAAGCATAATGAAGCAGATTTGTGTGTATTAAAAGAGAAAGCAAGTCATAACAAATTTCTCCTCATTTAAAAATACATTGGTATTTTTAAAATCAATTCATATGCATATACAAAAATTACCAATGGATAATAATATTTCTATACACATAGATTGTAAAGGTAATCTTTTTTGTCAATTTGTTTTGATGTTTTTAGTGATCCTTCTTATTGTAAAATAGTAATAAATTCACCTTTTAACAGCATATTTACATCCTTTTCTATAAATTTATTTTACTGGAATAAGAGTACCTTCTCCTTCTTTCTTCACTTATATTTGACAACATGTAGTCATATTCTAGGAATTCAGTTTGTGAGTCATCTTTTCTCAGAAGGCTTTTCTGATTCATCCTTTCTAAACAGAATGATTTGCTACTTCCTTTGAGTCATCATGGAACCCTGAACAAGCGCACAAAATATGCAAAATAATATACCACTCATCTACTCTTTGTTTTTGAGATATTTGTTTTCTCAATTTTATTTTGTCATGATTTACTCATTCAACAAATGCGTGACCAGGCACTTTTCTGGTACCAGCAAATGAACAGTCAATGAAATCACAAAAATATGTGTTCTAGTGTAGTTTATCTTTTAGTAAGAGGACAATGACAATAAGCAGAAAAAATAAGTCAGACATACTAAATTTTACGTCTCATATTTCATACTCTCACATGTACCCCAGTTAGTTGATTTTGTCTACAAACTCCTGAGGCTTCTCTGCTCATTTTTTGAATATTTTATGTCCTGAATCTTTGCTGCTCTTTCTGGTTACTCAAACAATCAGAATTCTTCTAGTACTTTAAAATTGCAGTTGTGAACTCCTGTTCTGTATCTCCATTCCTCCCAAGTATCACATGCTCTTCTTTTCCATAGCTATGCTTATTAGTAACTGTTGTCCCTTTAGCAATCTTATTTTTGTGCTTTTAATGCCCAACCACTGCTCCCTGTTTTTCACTTTCCTCACTGTACTTCCATATTCTGATGATCTTTGGCTCCACTAGAATCTACAGTACACTGGACTCCTGGATTGGATTGTTGCTTCCTACTAACCTCATGCCCTCACTTTCCTCCTTACTCAGTTATTAGAATCATTTTCATACATCATCATCTTTCCCCCCTTCCCCTTTTGGCATATTCACTTGACTAAAACAACACTGATGAAATCCAACAGTAAACCAAAAGCAGAGAAGTAGCCCTATAACTTAATGGATCTCAAGAAAAAAATTTTTTTTAAACAGCACTCTTATTCTCACTTTAATGTCATTATCACTAAACTCAAGTGGTCCTTAATACTTCCTGAAAAAAAATCATACTTTCCTCTTCCATGATTCTGTTATTCTGAATGACTACTTCATACTTCCTGTTCATTTCTCCACCCATGTGTTTCCCTTCTTATTCTTTCCTCTGCCTTTATTTCAGTTTTTACAAAGAGCAAATTGATTCAGAGGAAACATTTTGAAAGTCACCACCCCACACATTCATCTCCATTCATGCATCTGTGACAGTCTATTGTCCATTTTTATGAAGCATCCCGGTAGAATCTTAGCTGAAGTAACCACTTCACTTCTCCACCAAGTTTCATTCCCTTTGGCCTTATGAAGAACATTAGATGAAAAAATGTCCCTCATTTGGAATCTCCAATTTTCCCCTCATTTTTTATCACTCCTATCAATATGCAAAAATGGTATTTATTTCCCCATCTTAAAAAGAAACTATTTCTCAACTCCTGCTTCAAATTCTATGATTAAAATATTAGTCTTCTTCTTATAATAAACTCCTCAGGAAGATTTTTCAAAAAGATATTTCCTCTTCCATTCTCTTTCAAGGCCATTCCAACTAACAGTTTGTTCCCATTCTTCCAACAAAACTCTACCATTAAATTTGACCAATGTCACTCATAGTGGAAAACCCAGAGGTCACTTTAAGTTCTCTTGATCTGTATCACCAATGTTTCAACCACCTGTTCATTCCTATTCCTTTCTGCACTTTATTTACTTGGGTCCTAAGAGTTCATTTGCTTAATTTTCTTCCAATATGTGAGATGCATCTTTTTGTTCTTATTTGTTCCTTCTACTTTTCCTATCTCTAAATATCAATATGTAAAGCTGTCAGGCACGGTGGCACAAACCTATACTTCCAGCAACTCAGGAGGCTGGAACAGGAGAGGTTGCAAGTTGAAGGCTAGCTTTGCAATTTAGCAAGATCCTGTCTCAAAATAAAATGTAGCTCCATGGTAGGGTGTCTTTCTGTCCAATTCCCAGTGCCACAAAAAATAATAATTAAAATTTAAAAATTAAGAAATATTTTTAAAAATCTAAAACCACAGTTCTTATTTCTCTACATGTTTTCTCTATATGCATTCCCAGAAAACCCTTTGCCTTGGATACCATTTACTAAATTTACCAACTTTCCATGTATTTTCATCACATGCTTCTCACTACAACTTCACAGCTACATGATCAGATGTCCACTTGAAAGAGTAAAGAGATGTCTAAATTTTAATATATCTGAAGCTGAATCACTAGTAAAAGTTAACTATCATCTGCCAACATATGACATAGATTCAGAACAGGAATGTACAGTTATCCCAAGTAAACACTGAAGCTGAGATCAAGTTGTAATAGATTCTAAGGAAGAAAAATAGAAAAGATCTACCACACTCAAATTACTACACTGGTTGAAGAGTGGAATTAAATCACTAAGGTAATATTTCAAATGCAAACACTATGCAAATGTTGGGCAAGACTCCATAGGAGCAGCTCTTTTTAAATGCTGTACCTTACTTTAAGTAAGTAAGTTATGGATCCTGTACTGTGTTTATGCAAACATAGCAGATGGTTATGCAAATGAAGTACATGTACTAAATCTCAGCAGTAAATTTAATTAATTATGAACTTATGAGATGGAATAATTTCAAGATACTTTTCATTTAAGAACAGTTTGAAAGAAAGTCTGAAATATTCCAGCAAAGCCTATGTGGTTATAAGTTAATGGGCATTATAAAGACTTGGAGTGCTTTCTTAAGGCATTTCATTTGTTATAGGTGTAATTAAGTTTAAATTGCTGACATATCTCCTTGAATCTAAAACACAGTCAAGTCTCAGAAAGATGGGCAAAGGCATCAAATATTTTCACAGCACAATAGAATCATTTCATAATTATTTCTCTCTAGAATATGTTCATGAGCATCACACATCCGTCAGAAACCTCAAACAGGACCAAACTTGGGGCAAACATCCTATAGAATTCAGTTTTAGGGAGATATTAATATGAGAATTACTGAGTAGTATGCTAGTTTGAGTTTCCATAGTGACAGAGAGGGTTTTTAAATTCATGTTTTTGTCTTTATGGGTTTGTTTGTTGTTTCTTTGTTTGAAGCAGAATAAAACTTCAAAGGCTACTAAATAAAGGATTCTGTACAGCTGGGTGCTGTTCCTATCGATGCCACTGTCAGAATGATTCATGGGAGTCCCTTAGCTTTCCTGGATATTAGTTTTTACACCTCTGAAATGAGCAATAGAATTGAAAAAGTGTTCATTAGAGTCTAATGTTTTTAAAAGATGATATTTACATGATTAGCATTCTTCTTAGCTGCAAGATCACAAATTATTATTCAAACAAATTTTCTTTTCATTTGCATGACATTTGAATTAAAAAGAGACTGTATATCTTCCTTTTCAATGAGCAAATGTGTTATAATCTTAGATTATCTCTATTTTACAATATAAAATCTGTGAAAATTTGAAAAATGTAACAATAAAAATATTAACATCTATAGAACTTCCATTTTAAACATTAATGAATTTTCCACATAGGAATTTTCAGGGTCAAAACTTCTATATACTACAGAAATAAGATCTTTAGTTTATCATTTTAAAAATAAAATATAAGCAATTTTGCATTTTGCCAACTTGGGAAGAATAGAAAACATGTATTTTATGAGTACTAAGTCTGCCATTTTTGTAAGGTTTTCTGATATTGAATGCTGCTGTGTGCAATGCTATTTTGCCTCCCTCTGTCTACATTGTGCCATTGAAAGGCAAGTTGACTATGCTTTCTAACATTGAGAAAAGTGCCCTTCTGTCTCAGTATTAAGTTGAAGGCAACTTAGCCCTAAGAAAATCATTCAGTGTAAAAATGTGGAAACATGAGAACTAAGTTGACAATGTGTTGTGTCAACTTTTTAAAAAATTTATTATAAAAATTATAATTATTTCAAAATCTGAAAACACTAAGGGGACTAAATGTTTTAGGAAGAGTTGGAGTGGAGCTGCTATGTTCCAAATTGCAGCAACCATTGGGCGCTAGCAAAAAACACGACTCAGTACCAAGGACAGCGTCACAGGATTGCTGAGTGGGAATACGCAAAAATGCCGGTCCTTGCTTTCACAGCCTACCTTAACAAGACCTCTACTAATTAATCAGATTAAAACGTAGGATAGTGACTCTATTTTTTTACTTCCACTGAACAAATTAACAAGTAGAACTAACTCCCTGGATGATATGTACTTTAGGATTAGGGCTTTTACATACTTTATTTACAATTTGATGCATAAAATCCTCTGGAATGCTGGTAATATGACAGCTGTGTATGATTAACTTGAAAAAGTCCATGAAACACATCTTGACCATCTTAGTAACATTTAGAATGAATTAGATTTGCCAATTATCACAGAATATCTTAATACTCTTAAATGCGAATTTTACACATATTTGTCTACTACATAATCCAAAAAGAGAATATATTTCTATTTTGCTAAAGATGGAAATTTTTAAAAATTATCCTGGCTAGCAAAATATAGAATATATACACACACAGGTACACACAAATACTATGGAGATATAGTCCACCGAGTTTAAATATCCTCATTTCAGATAATTTTCCATTTTTCCTCAAAGATCCTTTGGCCTTGTTTAAGTACATAGAGAAAAACTAATTACTTTAGTATTAGACTTAATTGACATAATTTTATTTAGTCAAACTCAAATTAATTTTCCTATTTCTTTACATACATTTTCTTCATACACAAATATCGTGTTTCCCAAATTAAGGTTTAAGCTTTTACATTTGTGGATTTTTCTGGAGAGTGCATTTTTATATCTGTTTATATCTCTCCCCAAATGATCTCATTTTTGTCCTGAATTAGTTTTCTCAAGTTGCCATTATAAAACATCACAAACCTAGTTACTTAATCAATACAAATTTACATTCTCACAGTTTTTGAGACCAGAAACCTAAAGTCAAGATACCATCAAGGTTGGTTTCCATGAGGCCTGTCTCCCTGGTTCATAGACAGTTTCCCTCTCTTGGTCTTCACGTGTCTTTCCTCTGTGCATGTGTGGAGAGGGTGATCTCTGATATCTTCTCATGTGAAGACTCCACTCTTATTAGATTAGGAGCACATTCTTATGACCTAATTTAATCTTTATTACCTCCTCAAAGGTTCTATGTCCAAATACAGTCACATGGGTTAGGACATCACTATATAAATTTGGGGGGACATGATACTGCCTATTAACAATCTCCAATGGTAACCTTTTAAAAAGTTTATTAACATTTCTCTTAAAGCTTGATAGATCTTCATACATAATATTTCTAGATTAAAAATATCAAAACATAAAAATTATAAAATAATATTCCCCTAAATTCAATAATGTAAGGTATGTGTCTGCTAACAAGGGGAAAAGATAAAAATTATAAAGCCACTCAGTTTAGGCTTCACAACTTTAATAAATGGTTAATAAATCAGACATCAACCTTTCCCTAAAGTTTTCATGTAACATTATAAAAATAATGTTTTCTTTCATCAGATTACAAAATCCTGAAATTCTGAGAAGACTCTAACTCTACTTTCTTTTTTCCAAAGATAAATATCCTAAACAAATATGCATTGTACTTAAAATACACTGATACAAGGAAGAGAAGATATTTTGACAGTTCTGCTTTCATGGTCTGAGAATATTAAGTTTTATATTTAAATTGTCATGTGAAGTACTTAAATCCTTTTGAGAAATTTGTGATATACACATATTTATGAAATATGTTTGCATACACACACACACACACACACACACACATGCACAGTAATGTACTGGTTTCAGTGGTGTAAGCCTGTCATTCCATTGACTTGGGAGACTGAGGCAAGAGGATCACTAGCTCAATCACTAGGCTCACTAGCAACCTCCAAAATTTAACAAGGCCCCTAAGCAATTCAGTGAGGCCCTTTATCTAAATAAATGTTTTTTAAAGGCTGTAGCTTGTTGGTTAAGTGCTATTTGGTTCAATTCCTGGTACAAAAATAAAACAAAAAAAGGTAATTTTCTCAGGTATGCATTTATTTTTATGAATGATTTATATGCTGTAACCTTGGTCATCCTCATATCTTACTTTTTTAAAACATGCAGATTATTTCCTTGGTTTAAGACTTTCAGCTTTTATCTTTTCCAGTCTTTTCAAAGGTATCAAATCTATGTCTCAATAAGTTAATTCACAGTATTTCCAAAGCATTTCATAAATGTGTGTATTTTTTCTTCAGAGTTGAAAATGAAAAGTCATCTTTTGAATACCCTTCATTTAACATGAGGGACATAGCAAGGGATGCTCTTCCCAAAGCAATTTCATTTATCTCCCCACACACATCTTGATAATATTCTAAAAATGTCATCCAAGTTTGTTTTGGTGTGTTTTTGTTGTTTAATGTAGCCTCTGATTAATTTTTATTATAGCAAATTTTAGCAGCAAAATTTTTGACATTTAATATATGCCAAAATGTGTATGTGTGAATATGTACACATATATATACATACACACACACACACACACACACACATATATATATACATATATATACAAACACCTACATCTATAAACTTCCTTTATCTCTTACAGACATTCATGGGTTATATTTTACTTTTCCCATTTTGTGGATGGGGAAACTTCAGTTCACACACTGCAAATAATGTGTTTCAATGGTACCTAACTAAAACAGTACAATAGGCCACTGAATTATAGCAATCTGGCTTAAGAGCCATAGTGTACATCTCTTAATCCTATCGTACATGCTATCTGCCTGCTTTTTCTTTGAATTTTTGCAGAAATCAACCATGTGCAAAAGTAACCTGAGAGCACCTACCAAAGCTGCATACGGAACTTCTTGTTTGTGATACAAGGATTCTTTATATAGCATTAGTAAACCTATAGGAATGCATTCGGACAATTTAATGAACATCATTATAATTGACATGGATGACAACCATGTTTATAAGAAACAGGAGTCAAGAGTTTCGAAGGCTCTGTTTAAGATACCCCTACTACATTGGAAGCAATACAGTATGACTTGAGGATGGACTCAGTTTTGCTTAAAATGAATAGTTCAGAATCTAGAGTAAGCAGTAATTTTTTTAAAAAGCAATATAATTTATAAAGTAAAAGATTAGCTAAAATGTAATCATTTACTTTAAAACAGGGAAGACAGAATGAGAGCAAAAACAAACAAAAAAATTGTAAGGCAGACTTCAGAATAAAGAAAATGACCAGAGATAAATATTGACATGGCATAATGATAAAGAACTCATTCTCAAAACAGATATGATGCTGTGGTTTAGATATTAGGTATCCCCAAAAACTCATATGTAAGAAAATGCATGAAAGTTTAGAGCTGAAATGATTGGATTATGAGAGTTTTGACTTTATCAGTGCGATAATCTCCCAGTAGAGATTAACTAGGTAGTAACTGTAGACAAGAAGAAGGTGGGACATTGGGGTATTCCCTTTGGTGTATATATTTTGCCACTGGTGAGAGGAGAAATCTCTCTCTCTCTCTCCCTCTCTCTCTCTCTCTCTCTCTGTTTCCCAGTGTTCATGTCCTGACCCACCTTCCTCCAACACACTCTTCTGAGATGATGTCCTGCCTTATCTCAGGCCTTGAGGAATGGAGTTGGCCATTTATGGACTTAGACCTCTGAAACTATGAACACCTAATAAATTTTTCCTCTTCTAAAGTCATTCTTCTCAGGTCTTTTGGTCACAGCCGCAGAAAAGCTAAATAAAACAAATGGGAATTCTAAGAGTGTACCGCTTAACAACAGAACATTCACATACATGAGGTAAAAACAGAATAGATAGGAGTAGACAGAAAGTATACAGACTTTCATAGCCCTATTTAAGTGACTGATAAATAAAGTAAGCAAAAAAAAAATGTCTATGGATGACCTGAAAAGCACTATAAATCAATTTAATCTAATTGACATTTTAGGACATACTGTCCAACTCCACAGAATACATATTCTTCTCATTCTCACAGAGAACATTCACCATAATAGACTCTTTACATCCTCACTAGCACCTGTTGTTGCCTGTATTCTTAATAAAAGACATTCTAGTTGAGGTAAGATGAAATTTTAAGGTGGTTTTGATTTGCATTTCTCTTAAAGCTAGGGATGTTCAACACTTTTTCATATATCTGTTGATTGCTTGTAGATATTCTTCTGTAAAGTGTCTGTTCATTTCCTTGGCCCATTTATTGATTGGGTTATTAGTATTCTTGGTATAAAGATTTTTGAGTACTTTGTAGATTCTGGAGATTAGTGCTCTATCTGAAGTGTGTGTGGCAAAGATTTTCTCCCACTCTGAAGGCTCTCTCTTCACATTGCTGATTGTTTCCTTTGCTGAGAAAAAACTTTTTAGTTTGACTTATCCCAATCATTGATTCCTGCTTTTATTTTTTGCCCTTTGGGAGTCATGTTAAAGAAATCTTGTCCTAGACCAACATGATGGAGATTTGGACCTATTTTCTTTTCTATTATGTGCAGGGTCTCTGGTCTAATTCCTAGGTCCTTGATCCATTTTGAGTTTAGTTTTAGGGTGAGAGATATGGGTTTAGTTTCATTTTGCTGCATATGGATTTCCAGTTTTCCTAGCACCATTTGTTGAAGAGGCTATCTTTTCTCAGGATGTGGGGAAAAGGATACACTCATACATTGCTGGTGGGATTGCAAGTTGGTACAGCCACTCTGGAAAGCCATGTGGAGATTCCTTAGAAAACTTGGAATGGATCCACCATTTGACCCAGCTATCCCACTCCTTGGTCTATACCCAAAGGACTTAAAATCAGATTACTACAGTGATGCAGCCACATCAATGTTCATAGCTGCTCAATTGACAATAGCTAGATTGTGGAACCAACCTAGATGCCCTTCAATAGATGAATGGATAAAAAAACTGTGGTATATATACACAATGGAATATTACTCAGCCATAAATAAGAATAAAATTATGGCATTTGTAGGTAAATGGATGATGTTGGAGTCTGTCATGCTAAGTGAGATTAGCCAATCCCAAAAATCCAAAGGCTAAATGATCTCTCTGATAAGTGAATGATGATGTATAATGTGGGGTGGAAGGGAGGCAAGAATGGAGGAAAGATAGATAGCATAGAGGGAAGGGAGGGGAAGGGTGGGGTCGGGGTGCGGTAGTTAGAATAATAACAGAATGAGACAGACATCATTGCCCTGTGTACATGTATGAATGCACAGATGGTGTGACGCTACTTTGCGTACAACCAGAGAAACAATCACTGTACTCCATTTGTGTTCAATGGATCAAAATTAAATGAATAAAAAAAAATAGACTCTTTACAAACGTAAAAGAATAGAAATCATACATTGCATGTGTTCAAACCACAATGGAATCAAAGTGGAAATTAAAGGTAGAAAGTTACAAAAGGAATTACAAGTAATTTATGTAGATAGTTTCTCCTCAAAGATGTGAAACATAATTTTCTACTCCTGAAGAGTATAATTCCCTTAATCACTTTCAAAGAGTCCAACATTCAAATGGGGTAAAAGTGACTTTTTAATAGATGTAACTGAAAAATAGACAGATGAACAGTTAACATCAATAATAAGTCATGTTGATAGTATGTACCCCTGATATATCATGATAAAAATGGCACTTACCTTGACGGCTTTGCTCTCAAAAATATATATTTCAAATTTAGTCATGAATGTAACAAAATACCTGGCCAGTTCTCAAAATTGCAAGGACATTACCACAAATGAAGCCTAAGAAAACATAACAGCCAAGAGGAGCCTTAGAGAATATAACTAGTATATATGTGCATCCTAGATATGATCTTATATTAGGAAAATGATGTTAGGTAAAAACTAAGAAAATCTGGTTAAAGTTTGGATTATAGATAATAATGACATCCATATTGATTTATTTGTTGTAAGACATGTAGCATACTAATATTAAATTCCGTTAATAAGAGGAAGTAGCTGTGGGGCTTATAGAAACTCTTTTCACTTTTTCATTGTTTATAAATTTACAGCAGCTCTTAAAAAAAAAATGAAGGAAAAAAAAAAAATTTAAAAAAGCCCTGCACTAAGAAAGAAATAGAATATTTCTGAGGTGATTCATATGCCAGTGGCCCTGGACTGATTATTGTGCTTTGCATACATGTATTGAGTTGTTATACTTACTCTATAAATATGTACAACTATTATGTGTTGCTTAAAAATAAAAATATACTTTAAAATATAATTAATTTTTTTAAGAGGAAAGAAAAGCCTGGTGTGGTGGTGCATCCCTGTAATCCTGCATGCTCAGGAGACTGAGGCAGGAGGATTGCAAATTTAAGGCCAGCCTGGTCAACCTACTGAGATCCTATCTCAAAATAAGCTCAGTGGTAAAGTGCCCCTGGGTTCAATCCCCTGTGCCAAAAAAAAAAAAAAAGAAAAGAAAAGAAAAAAAAGAGACAATTACAAGAACAAATTTCTTGAGTAAGCAAGATCAAGTCACAGTTGTTCAAGTTTGTTAGTAGATGGACTATTCGATAAATTTACTTGGCAAAATCAAGAGTCAGACCAGTGTCACCAAAAACTGACTTGTCATTTCCCAATAAGAACCTGTTCTATAGGAATGTTACTTTGTTCAGACTTCAATGCATCTTCAGTATTTTGAAATCACCTATATATTTATTCTTTCTAACACTAGTGTACCAGTGCATGTACAGTGATGGACATACAGTCTATCATGTGATTACAGGAAGAAATAGATTTACATAAGAAGTTGGGTGATTACAAGATTATGAGGAACCTAGTGCATAAGACTCCACCTTGAGTTTCAAATCACATTCACAACACTGACAGTGTAGCCCAATGGTCAGGAAATGCTACTGCCCTATTATCATCACTGCTGCCCTCACTGGTGATGATGGCAGTGGATCGTGGAGTCCATTCCAACCCAACACTCACTTCTCATCACAATACCTCAGAAAACCTGGAACACCTCACCACTACCTTCTGGATTAAACATGAATATGATTAGATTCCTGGGCATAATTTACATAATGATTGTTAGCTGTAAAAGTGGAGTGAAGAGTCCATTTTAGCTTTGCCTTCTTTTAAACAAACTTTATTGTTTAGAGCAGTTTTAGTTGCCAGAAATGTTGGAGGAAAATACAGATAATTCCCCTCTATATCCTACCCCCACACATGAATGGCTTCCTCCAATACCAACTTCTCACACCAGAGTGGTCTATTCCTATAGCCAGTGGACTTTTACTGATGATCAGTTTTCACTTATGATCCATCAATTACATAAGGTTTCACTCTTGGTTATTGAATATTCTTTGGATTTTGACATTTAAAGGTATGGTGATTTTTATCCACCATTATAATATCATATAAAATTGTTTCACAGGCATTCTGTGTCTGCCAATTTATCATTCCCTTCCCCTAATTTTAGTTTTATAAGTTCTTGTTAAAGGAAATTATAATTATTAGTCCATCCAAACAAAAGTTTTTCTGTTTAGAAAATTGTCCTCATAATTAATGTAATACACTATGATCATTTTATGTTCATATTATATTGCTGCATGACACATTGCTGCACACTTAATCACTCTAAAGCAAGACAAATTTATTATCTCACAGTGCCTGTAGGGCAAAAATCTAAGACAAGCATGGGTAGGTTCGCTGTTTAGGACTTCACCAGGGTGTAATCAGTATGTTACCTGGTCTGCATTTTCATCTTGATACTTGCCTGTGGAAGGACCCATTTCCAAGCTTATTCAAAGTGTTAGCAGAATGCATTCTCTTATAGATGCATAATTAATGAGTCTGGCTTTTGCTGTTTGTTGGCTGAAAGTTCCCTTGGATCCTAACACGTAGTTCCCTTAGGTTGCCCACAGTTCCTTGCCACATGTACTTTTCCAACATGGGTACTTTTTTCATCAAGGATGCACAGAAATTCTGATTTGAGATCTTAAATACATTTGCAAAAGCCCTTCACTTTTGTATATGCTGTTGTTTAGAAGCAAGTCACAGGTCCTGCCCAGACTCAGGGGAAAGAGACTGTACTGGGCATGAACAGCTGTGTGTGGGAATCATGATAGCCACTGTAGGGCGTGCCCACCAGGTAATAATAAGTTGTCGATACTCTTAAGAAACCAATTTATTTCTAGAATAAATGGAATAAATACATAAGCACTAGATGTCTGACTCTACTAGTATTATTAAGATCCTAATGCTGAGCCCAAACTTGTCAAAGGGAATGTGATTATGCTAGACTTATGAATAAATGATTTCCATAGAACCTTGCATGAATTTTCTTGTACTGTTTCAATTTGGGACACACTGGAATTAGCTCCTGAAGGAAATAATTCTGTTTGCAAATCCATTTACTTTCCTGCGAAGTTCTCCAGACACTGTTTAAGTTTTATCTAATGTTTTACCTTTTCCCCCAAATTTTATTTCCTTCTTTCCACCTGACTTCAGATTTCAACTCTTTATAACACCAGTTAAATATTTATAAAGCTTAAGCTATAGACTTCCTTTCAAAGCTGCTATAAAATTGAGGAGTGAAACAGAAAATCTAGTGATAACTGCAAAAACAAATATGTTAACGTGTTGAATTCTGAAACACATGAATAAATTTTGACGAACTGTGATTTTCAAGCCCTGTTCCCAGATTATGGCAGGTGTATTTCTTCTAACACTCCTGAAATCTATTTTGAAAATGACACAGAAAAAAATTAATAGCGACAGTGTCAGATGCTACTACCTCCATTTGAGGGTAAAATTCAGTTGGAATTTCATAGTTGGCATGCCTTCCTTCCCATGGTCCAGAATAAGGAGCAGAAGTGGAAAGTGGAACTGGCATTCATGGAGAATAAGCTATGCATAAGCCACTTTCTACAACTTTTAAAAATGCTTTCATTTCATCACTTCACTTTACAAAACGTGTTAGTTGTAAGTAAAGGGGAATGTTCTGACACGTGATGGAGTTCTCAATTACAGTTTTTAATCTTCAAATTTTTAAGTCTTAGATCAATGTTTGATTTAAAAAACAAGATAAACCCATTATTTTTCAATGCCTATCGAAATCACTCAGTTTTTAAATATTTTATTGCTGTTAAGTTGCATCCTAAATTACAAATATTAGTGTGCATGTGCATGAAATACACATGTTCATGTACATCCCAGGTTATGGCCACAAGGAAATTGTGAAGCATTTTGTCAAAGGGAGAAGGAAGATAAAAGATATCAGCTATAATGTAGACAGCATTCACTAAGAATAACATCAAATTGGTAATCCAAAGAGTAGCTAAATATTAAGAAGTTTGTTCAGTTGGCCTGGAGAGAGTAAACACAGGTACATAACTTTGCTCCTCCTGCCAAACTGTGAGAATTAAGTGTTATTTACATCAAATGGCACCATTATAAATCATATAATGGCACCACCAACTCACCATAGTGTGAGCCAGTAAGGGTATATCCACCAAGAAGTGTCAATTCTTTTTTGTTTGCATGGAGATATGTATGGGTTACAATAGGATTTTTATTTTCATCATTTTGTTTTTCTCTTTAAGTAACTGGTTTATCCTTCATCTTCCAACAAAAGCCTTAGTAAAATTTCCATTGCTAATTTGCATTTGTTTTTCAATTTAAAATTGTATTAACTGAGATGTGAAGAACACAGAAAATTAATCTTCCCTAAGATTTCTGCTTGTCTGTAGTAGAAAGTGTAAAGTGTAAATGTAAAATTATCCAATCCAAACTACATTAGTATTGCTGATATTCAAAGATGAAAGAAGGTGATCATATTCCAGCCTTTTATTTTATCCATTCCACCTAAAAGGACCTATTGCTGGTTGCCAAAGATCTATATTTCTTGGCCCCTTTCATTTTGGTTTATAGTAATTATCAGAAAGATTTTTTGTACATAAACATCCACTTGTCAAACCTATGCATTACTTGAACAACGATCTCACACTAATACGTTATAACCACCTAGCTTGTATTACATCCTTTCTGTGGGCTTTCAAAGTACCCAATGTGATTTTTTCTATATGAATCATAACTATAAAATCGTATTTTTTCCTTACTAGATTGTAACTCGAAGGTACAGTCCTTTTTTGCATTTTAAAGTACCTAAATGAATGAATTTGAACAAATATACACTGATTGAACAAATATACAGACTGATTTTGAACAAATATAACACTTCAACTTCTCTGGTCTACAAAGAATGTTTTTCTCAGTAATTCCTTATCTTTTGTTATATTTATTTCACCTCTTACAGAATAGGAATTAAACTGCCATTGTTGTCTCGGTCATTGATGCCTGTTTCTTGACTACATGCAGCTTATTTATTAAAATTCTCATTAAAATAAGCCCTGTTTGTGACTCTGAGAAATATCTGCTTGGGATGTTTCTTTTAATTATCAAAATTTTAGCTTTATCTCACATGGTGCTTTACGTTCTATATTAAGAGAGTAGAATGTCAACAGCCCACTTTTCCCACATAGTAACTGTGATGATCCAACCAATTAGACAGACCAACTGAAAGTATTTACAAAAAACTAGCACCATTCAAATTCCAAGAGTTCCCCTCCCTGACACCCTATAGAAAACAAGTTGGGACTGGGCATGGTGGTGAACTCCTGTTATCCCAGTGACTCAGGAAACTCAAAAGTCAGCTTCAGTAATTTAGCAAGGATCTAAAAACTTAGTAAATGCTGTCTCAAAATAAAAAATAGAATGCTGGAGACTTAGCTGTGTGGTTAAAAAAAAAGAAACAAGAAGCATGAACATGTGAATGTTATTTCTTCAAATGTTCAAGCACAAAATTTGTGACCACCAAAATTATTATAATTTTTGTGTATATTAATAATATAGCATTGAAGAATAGCGAAATTAAATCTCAGAACTTGAATTTATCATCAGATAATTCACCATAAGTAGGACTTTATATTCAAACAGAAAATCCTATTGTTCAAATTCTATAATAGTAATATGTTAGATTTCTCATAAGATCTCTTTTCAGAACCTCTGAAGGTTAAATTCTGAGGTTAGGTAGAGATGCCTTTGAGTTATTTAAAAATACACATCCTGTATTTGCATTTTGAAACCTTCTGGAGATAAAATTTACACAATTAACAAGGGATTTCAAGAAGACCCCGAAACATAGTTTCAATATTGGGGAAAAGTTCCAGAAGACCAGGGCAGGACTTTCCCTGTAGTCTGCTGATCTCCCTATTTGATCTCCTCATGCCTCTGTCTTACTGTAGTTTTAAAGGCTAAGCCCAGGTGTTTAAGATAAAGAGCTTGGGGACATTGTTCACATCCCTTTCATCCATGTTGAGGTACAGGCAACTACCAAATATTCCTGGACTTTCTGTTTTTAAAGTCTGGTGATTGAAGGGACTCATTAAACTTTCCACAGTCTTATGCATGTAAGACTTTAATAATTCAAAGGATATGGTGGCACAGACGATGAAAGCATAAGTAAGTATCAAGGGACCTAAGACTTCCAGGAACAACTGCCCAGGCTCCTGCTCAGTCACATAAAATGGGCTCGAGCTTCAGATTCTAAACCATGAAGGTACGTGTAAGAAATATTGGTTTTGATGGAGATTCAGGTTTCCAGTGGGATTATTTTTTAAGGTCTTATCATATGCTTTATTTCATAATATAAGAGTATAATGCTCATCATCCCTGGCCATATACTCCTAATTAAGAGGAGTGTGTCTTTCATTCTAACCAATAGCATTGTTAATCAAAGCTGATTTTTGTAAAATGGGACTTAGCAACTACACAAATCACATTCTCTATTCAAAAATTCCTTTAAATTAGAGGGTCATAGTCTCCCACAAGTTCATTTCTTATGCTTAAAAATCTTGGACCATTGTCCTCGGACTAGTTCTATTTCCATATGGAGCATAATTACATTATCTCTTGGATCCATGAGCATGTTCTTTCCTTTCTTCTTTTTCTCTAAGATGGTGCTGATTAAGTTTTTTGGTGGTTTTAAAGTTTTTCACCCTTTTTTCTTAACTTCAGATGTTTATTCACTATCTTGCCATCTTTTTCCTTCTAAGAGACCAATATAGTCCCATGATTCTGTCACTCTTTAAAAATATATTTGACTTGTCCTAGGAATTCTATGCCTGTTATAAGTTAGCCAAGATTCCTTTAGAACAATTCATTCAATGCACATTTATCCACCAAACATATTGGGATAGTTAAATATAGCATGAATATCTATTCATATATTTTAAATGTTTATGGGCCAAAAATATTGAGTTCCCCACTTGCAGAGGCTTTAATAAACATGAAGGGCATGTGACAACCACAGAAAGTAAGAGCATACAAAGATTGGGGATCAAAGAATCTTTCATATGAAGATTCCCATAATCTCTTCCCAATTTTAAAGACATTCTTCACCTTTAATTCTGATACAGCAGAAAATGTGTGACAAATTCTGGCCTCATGAGAGTCTAAGAAAAAGTCTTCAGTGATGTCTTTTTATTATTCTGGTCATATGATCAAGAATATCTGTGTAACTAGTAAAATCCAAGAACCATTGATCTACACTCTACACTACATAGGCAATCTACTTCTATAGTGCCAGCCATAAGTTTTCAACTTTATACAGAATATCACAATCACTAGATAACCCATCTTATCTCATTCTTGGTTAAGAGCATCACCACATTTTCTGGCATTGCAAAATGCAGCCATAGAACTTTATTCCTCCAGCTGTAAGACAACTCCATCCTACATACCCTGCCTCTCTGCCATTTCTTCATTAGGGAGGTGGAGAAGCTATCTGAACTGGTAAATTCTTACTTGGGAACTGGCAATAAGCATCTCTGCCAGATCACCTTTCCTTCTTAGGAAACAGTTACCAGCAGAAAACATGTCTTCTGCTCCAAATCTTCATGCTCTGACTTTGAACACCCAGGACTCCAACGTGGGAAGGCTCGTGATGGTATATAGCTTCTTCCAACCTCGTGATAGGGTAGTTTGGCACTGAAGTTTAGTAGTAAGATATTGTTGGAGTAGTACGTTTGCCTTATATTCATGAGATTCCTCTTTATTGGTAATAAACATCTCCATGTTGATTTTTACCTCCTAGACCACCTTTTTAAATGGATTTTGAACTTAAATAAAAATAAGAGAAATGCCATCTACAGAGTTTCTTGAAATCCAAAAAGGTGATGCATTTTATATTAATTTTTAAATGATTTTTTTATTTTTACAGACTGCATTTTGATTCATTGTACACAAATGGGGTAAATCTTTTCATTTCTATGGTTATGCACAATGGGATTCACACCATTTGTGTAATCATACATGTACATAGGGTAATGATGTCTGTCTCATTCAACCATTTTTCAGAGTCCCCAACCTTCACTGTATTTCATTTTGCCTCTTCTGCTTATCCTTGTGCTTCTAATTGTTATAAAACTGCAATTTCCTTACATGGGGTGATTATTGCTCTCTTATCTTGCCATCAGTGTGTTATTCTCTTAGAAGGAAGTAACTATACTTATTAAACTGAATTACTACCACTCTGTTTCTTAAGAAAATATCATACATTTTGAATATTGGTTACCACCAGCAAGGCTGATGGAGTTCACAACATAATTGACAAACTCACCACCAATACATCTTTAAATCATATTATTATTAATTCTTTGTTTAGTTTCATTGTTGTTGTTGTGATCTTGTTATTATTGGTTCAAATGAAGATACAACCATTGGACAAAAATTAAATCAAATTTATACAAATATTTGTCAGAAAGAATGCCTAAACATTTGTAAAACTAAATATAATCTTGCAAGTTTTCCAATGCATTTTCAAATTCATTTGTAGCCTGTGATCATCATGAAGATACATGGATATATGAATTAAATCATATTTATTTACCAATCTTCATTATCTGATAGCATTACTGGCTTTAATAATAGACCTAGATAGTTTGCATTTTATCTATATTTTATTTTATAATTATTTATGGGAAAATCAGTAATAGATTGATGAAATAATGTATTACTAAAAATTGTTTTTTGCTATATGGTAACCCAATTTCATTACTCAAATGAATCTACCATAAAAAATGAGTAACTCCCTTGAATGTAATACAAATGGAGTGGCATGCCACTTTCAGCTCTACTGAACCAATGAGATATCTCACAGAACTAGTCACTAGAGACCTGTGGTGAGGGTCAGGATCATTGTGATCATTGTTTGACAAGGCAGATAGCTGAAGTGGTTTGTTCATTTTTACAGACCACACTTTTTTTTAGACCCGCTTTGTTTTTCTACCCTTAGCTATGTTTTCTCTCCTCTACATGGCCTCTTATGAATTTCCTTGGGAAATAAATAAATGAGACCTAAGGGGTGATTCTTAGCAATTATCTCTACATGACCCTATTTCCCCCCAGGCATTCTTGATCACATAGCACACTGTCATTTTTCCCAAGGATATATTTTATATCAACACTTTTGCTTATGGAACAAACTATGAATTGTCATAAGCATGTGTAAGCATAGATTTTAAGAAACTGAAAATAAGTTTTTAAAGTATGAAATTGGCTGTTGTTTCCAAGTATAATTAATTGCACAAGGTAAACCAAGGTACATTATTTATCAAAGAAGTGATCAAATACATGTAGGACTGTTCAGATGCATACTGACCTTCAATACTCATGTTCTTAAGACACACAATATTTTCAAATAATTTAGCAAAATTCAGCTTTCCCAAAGGGAAACCAATGAGCATAGCCTCTCTCTTTAATCTTTGCTTTCTTTCTTTTCTTTTTTTTTTCTATTTTGCATTTTGATTCATTGTACACAAATGGGGTACAACTTTTCATTTCTATGGTTGTGCATGATGTAGATTCATTCTTTTGACCCAGTTGTCCCACTCTTCAGTTTATACAAAGGACTTAAAATTAGCATACTACAGTAACACAGCCACATCAATGTTTATAGCAGCTCAATTCTCAATAGCTAGACTGTGGAACCAACCTAGATGCCCTTTGCTTTCTTTCTTACTGTGAAAATCTAGGGAAATTACAAAGAATCTCAACAGTCCCTTCCCCTGTTCAAAGAGGAAGCAACAATAATTCAGTTAAGGAACAGTTTCTGATTTCTTTCCCCGGTGTTTATCCTGGAAAACCTCTTGATCCTCTTAGAGTTCCAGCATCAAAGACTCTTCCTTATAAGAAAGCAACTTAACTGGATAGGGGCCATATATGAAAATAATTCTCAATATCAGGACAATAATATTTTGAAAAATTATTTGTTTGTTCTCCTCTTCCATAAGGTTTCCTTTATGAAATGAAACTTAATAAACTACCCCAATGTCCTGTCTGTTTACAGAGAAAGATCCTAAAAAATATGGTCTATTGTAGCCATTTGTAGTTCCTTTTCTTTGTGTATATATTCCTCTTAGTTTTTATCTTCATTGTGTGCTTGAAACTGTTCTTGTCAAGGACAATTACAACATCCATACTACAATCTAATATCATTTTTGTGCTTTGTGTCACTCAGGATGGCAACAAAAATAGACAACAAGTTCAAGTAAGACTGAACACAAATATAATTCAAGGAAGGTTGAATACAATTATTCTTCAAGAAAATTTGGATGCAAAGTTTATTTACAAACTATTGGATGGTTCTGGAGAAACTACAGCTATAATGTAGAATTCATCATAAGGCTGTCATTGACCCTAATCCTTTAATGATGAAGACAGGATGCATTTAATAATCAGAAAGGAATGAGTAATGGAGAGAGGGCCACCTAGAAAAGATCTATGTCTTTCTGTAGAGGGACATGATAGCCCAAGTCAGACCTTGAAGAGGTCTTCAGGAGGCAGGAAAATAGAAACCTGGACTTTACCCTCCACTCACCAACAGATTTTACCTGGAGATTCCAACTAACTGATGCAATTAGTCCACATAGTTCAGTCTTTAGGCAAATAGGTGAAGGCTAGAGAGTAGTTTGGAAGTTGGAACAAGGCATTGTACATATATCCCTTCATCACAGTTTTCCTCTCCAAAGAGTTAGACACAGTTGGCAATTTCCTGTTTCCTGAAACACTTTCCTTTCTTGTCTCCTATGGCACTATCACCTCCTAGGTTTCTGTTCACTAGCTTCTCCATTTCTTGGTCTACTCAAATTGTGAATAGAATAGCATTCCATGAGAAAATTATAGGCTTTGCCTCTACATATGACCTCATCTTAAAGACTAAAAGTGTTGGTGACTATCAATTTCTGGCTTCAGTCTAGAACTCCTCACCAAATTTCAAAACCAATTGAACTAATTGGTTTTGAAATTTAATTGGTTCAAAACCAATTAAACCAGATTCTTGACATCTCCACTAAAAGATTGTCCAAGAAGAAATCTTTAATTTAGCACATGAAATATAGAACCACCACCCTCTTTTCTCTCAGTCCTGACAAATTTAACATTTCCCAATACTTCCTATATCTATAAATAGAACCATCATCTACCCACCTGTCCAAACCAAAAATGCAATTTCATTCTTACTTGCTTCTTTTTCCTCAGGTACTGTAACCAATCCTTGAACAGCTCTGATAGATTCTACCTCCAAAGCATCCCTCAGTTTTCTCCTTGTCTCCATAAGTCACGTTTCCCACATAGATTTCAGAACTAGCTGCACAATAGATTTCTCTTTTTGGTTTCTTTGCTCTGCCACACTTACTAACATAGATTTCTGGGGATTCCCAAAATGACCTTTGCAAAATTTAAATCAGATTATGTCACATTTTTCCCTTTGTAAGTGGACTCAAATCTAAATATTGTATTGTGGTCAAAAATCCCTGTGTGACTTGCTACCTGCTGGGCTCTTTGACCTAATCTATTCTTCTCCCTATGACTCCTTATTCTTTTGTTTCACAGGCCTTTCCACTCTTTCTTTATTATTTGGTGCGTATAATACACAATTTTACACAGTAGTGGGTTTCATTGTAGCATATTTGTACAAGCATACAACATAATTTGTTCAATTTCACACGCATACCTTCTTTTGCCCTCCTTTCCTCTCCCAATTCCCTTTCCCCACCTAGATGGTTTCTTTACACTTTCTGGACTTCTTTTTTTCCCCCTCTAGATCTCACATATGAGAGAAAGCATACAATGCTTCTCTTTTTGAGTCTAGCTTATTTCAATTCTTTTGTCTTCACTTTTTTTTCTTCACCTGAATGAATTGTCCCATCATCCTCATAAGTCTTGCTCTTCAAGCTCAGATAGACCTCCTCAAGAAGGTCTATTCTGATTACCCAATCTAAATTACCCTTAAGACACACTGCTTTATTGTCTTTCTGATATTTATAAGTTTATTCAGCTTTCTTATCCATATACGTTTTCAGCCCCGCCCTTCCTTAAAATATAAGTTCAGTGATATTGGGAATCTTATATAACTTGCTCACAACTATAATGATATAGACTAAAGATCAGCTCATAAGAAAATATTGATTTTTCTTGATAGAGAAATGAACAAATGCACTAATTTCAATACCTTTATATGATCACACAAAAGGAGAACATGGGTAAAATCTTGAGAGGGAAGAAAGAGGACATAGAAGGATTCTCTACAAATAGGAAAGGATAATTAAAGATAGGCTTTTGATTTGCATGAGGACCTTTGAAGGAGAACTCAGAAGGAAAGAAATCCTGAGACAGGTGTTCTTGATTGCTGTATGGGCAGAAGCCCTGGAGCCAGCAAAAGCCAAAAATAACCAGGTGCTCTCTAGGCTTTTTCCTTATTTATAAGATCACAATTTGGAAGGCTCCAACCATATTAGAGAAGTTGAGAGTCCTTGCTGCATCCCAGATGTCATGAGGCAAAAGAAGGGGTTCCCAGCAAAGCACCTGAGGACTGTTAAACATGCCATGATAGGTCTTTCAGAGCTGAATCGTAGTGTTAAAAAACATACTAAGTGAAATTACTAAGAACTGGAGCTCACAGGCATGAAACCATGCAGTTTTCCCATGCCAGTGTATGAATTTATTTGTTTAATTTTTTACTGCTACATTACGATTATGCATAATAGTGGAATTTGCAGTTACATATTTGTGCATGCATACAATATAACAATATAATTTCATCAGCTTCATTCCTCAGAACTTCCCCTTTCCCTCCCACTATTGCCATTCCTTTATTTTGCTGGTTTTCTTCCATTTTCTTTTCATGAGATATCCCAAACTTTTTTGTTTGTCTTGAGCTTCCATATATGAGAGAAAACATGGATCCTGACTTTCTTTGGCAAACCATGAATTTTATCACCTTACGAGTTCATCAGTGGGTGTCAGCACCTTCTCCAAAGAGCAGGATTATCCACTAGTCATCCATAGACACTCAATGTTCAAAGAAGTCCAAGCATTTCTTATCTGAGACAGGGAAAGGCAATAAAACTTATACAAATTTAAGGGCTTTTTTTTCTTTTTTTTTTTACCTATTGTGATGAGAATACATGATTCATGGCTTCAAAGAGCACTTCACTTCCCTAGGTATTGTAGTTCTGGACTCATATTACCAATCAAAATTACAAGACACAATAGGTTTTTTCCTCACTGAATCTACTAAGCTTAAGAATTTAGTCAAGGCGGGTAACTACATAGATTTTATAGTAAATTCAGAAAATCTCAATTCTTTCAGATGGTCACAAATGATAATGATTAGGTAGGTTTAACCTTAGTTAAGGGAAATCATCAGTTCTAGGTTTATTTTAGTTTTACTACTAAGGAGTGCACTTAGGAACACGTGACTAGCCCTTATCCTGTGGTTTAGCTACACATCACCAATAGCACTAGTTAATACGAATATTGCAGTAAAAGTGTTTGCTCTGGAATACATTATCAGCTAGATTCTCATTTACCCTGAAAACTATAGCTTCCTTGAGTTCATGTTACAATTGGCTATTTGACCAAAGATAAAGTATTTTAGCATTTCAGAGGATATGTGAGAAGAAAAATAAAAAATCTGAATCTGACATAACTTTCCTGAATACATATCTGCATATACCACAATGAATCTCCACATCATGTACAACCACAAGATGGGAACCTAACTAAAATAAGATATTTCATGTTTGTATAAATATGTCAAAATATACTCTACTGTCATGTATATCTAAGAAGAACACATTTAAAAATTCAGATGTTAATCTTCCTCACTAGCTCACCTCCTGCTATTTGCCAATATCCTTTAGATATTATTTCTCTATTTATTTATATTAGAGAAATTTCTAAAATTTTGAACATATAACACTCATAAAAAATAACATTAATCACTAATATTTGTATTAGTCATAAGTAGTTAGAATTCCCTCCATGGAAAAGGTTTACTGTGATCATACAGTCTTCATTTTTTTTCTAATATTCCAATTATAATTATACGAGACTTCTTTTTAGTTGATTATTGTAATCCACACATGTTAGTAGAGCTTTATAATCATCCCAAAAGTAATATCATCTTTTCTTTTGGCCAATAAGTCCTCATGGATACTACATCAATTGGGGCAGTTCGAACAACTGAAAAAAATATTGGAATACTGGGATTGCTGTCTCTTTAACCTTTATTTTTAGGTACCTTTGTAGGTAAACTTTCAAATTCCTTATTAGATCACAGTCATATGCCTTGATTATACTTGAAGCCATTATTTTGATTTCTAAATAATCAATTTTCTCAAAATATAGTGGCTTAAAACAATGCTTTGTTTTGTTTTTCTTTTAAATCTTTCCTAACTTTGTGTGTTCACTAGACTCTGCTGAGCAGATATTCATTGATTTTTATTTGGAGTGTTTCCTGCAGTTGCTGTCAGAGGGCAGATGCTGCTGAAGAATCTGGAGGTTCAACCCTGATGATGAGACTACTGGATCTCTACTTTATCCCAAAGATGAGTTGTGACTGTCTAGTGGTTCAGGCATATTTCAATATTAATTTCCATATTGTCTTGAGTTTTTCCAAACTATTCCATCTTTTTTGTGATGCCTCTGGAATACACCATTGATCAAAAAGATATTTTAGTTCTCATGTTATTTTATGTCTCTCAGTGGTAATGTTTTCACACAATCCATTAGGGGATTCTCATATGTCTCTCAGGGAAGCTATAAATACTCACTGCATCAGGTTACTCATGAGTAGAATGTTCCAACAATTGCTGCTATGTAGGAATGCTGAATATCTATAATAGAATCCAATCTTTTTCTGCATCATAGTTACTTCCAGAATCATTCATGTAATATTGTCATCTGGTCTTAAGAGTGTGTCTTGGGTTCAACCTCCTGCATATCTGCATATTCTTTGGACAGTATTTTAACATGTGACTTTATGTATTGGGCCTGACAAGTGATCAAAAGAAGCAAGTATCAATTTTTTAATAGATTGGCAAAATCCAAATGACCTGAAATTGTGCATTTTTCTTATTAGTAAGCTTTGGGTTAGACTGGAGCTTATTTTACAGTTTCTATAGAACAACATGGGGTGTTCAATATGGTCTCAAAGTGAGTTGTTCACAAATTTAACTGATTGGATTTGTCCATGACTTTTAGCCTCATTTGGTCACATGGCTTATCATAATTCTTAAGTATCTTATGACTATTTCCTCTGAGAGAGAAACTATCATATCTACGGAGATTATGATCTAGTTACTTTTGCACATTAGGTTGTGATATGCACTTTGAGTCCCCTACTAGGAGGATGATAAGTGTACACTGCTTCCTTCTAGGATTAGCTTGCAAAGAAAGACTTGAACAAGTCTCTCAAAATATACCAGTAGATTGGCTTTACCTTGTGGGACTTCTTGAGGAATAACCCTATGTGTAATATATGGAGGTTATTTTATTCACATCAAATAGCGTTGTAACCTTTGTTATTAAAAAATGATGATGTTGACATCATTGGGAGAAAGTCTAGGACAATAGAATAAAACAATTCAAGTAAAAATATTGGATTGTTTGTTCTACCCCAAATTATATGATTTTAAACTATTGCTGATATTTCTCATTGACAATCTAAGTCTCAATATCCTTTACTTTCTTTTTCAATTCTTCTTTATTTAATTTCATATCTACCTCTTGGAAACACAAATACCTTTATATCTAGTTGTTCATAATTTCTAAATATATTTTTCTCTTTATTCTTTGTAACTAAAACTCCTAGTCTTGTTTTTATAAAAATCACTCTTTATCCATTTCCTGAAGTAATAAATATTCCCTAATATATGTATCTTTACTAAGCAAAGAAGTTTTGTTAACCTGTGTATAATTTTAAATCATTATAAAAAATAAAGTGATTAAGAAGGTAAGTCTAAAATTAGCACTGTTTTTTCTTTAATTCCTACCTCATAAGCTACAAAATAGGTAATATGAGTCCTGAGAGTTAGGAAGTGAACTTAGAACTCAATTTTAATTTTCTTCATTGTTTTAAAAAGTCACTACTAAAACATACAATATGATATGTATAAATTATCTGCATGATTCAGAAAAAATATTACAATCATATATGAAAGTGTAAATAAAATGAGGAAAGACCATGTATTTCCAAAAAGAAACTGCTTAGGAATATAACTTGAATCACATTTATTCAGATTATATACAAACCTGGAAGGAAGAAAGGGGGAAGGAAGGAAGCAAGGGAGGGAAGAAGAGAGTGAGGGAGGAGGGAAATCATCCATGAGATTACTCTCATCCCCATTCACAAATCCTATGGATAAACTAAAATAAGCATGCTTCCAGAGATGCCTGTGGCCTTAGGTCCAGCCCTTGCTTCCTCTATGAAACCTGAGCAATGGTTTGGTTTACCCTTAAATTTCATATGCAGTCCCCTTGTGTGAAAGGAGGTAGAATGGTAGATGAGATGTAATAATGTATCCTATATATAACTATATATTACATATAATTATTGAAGAAATTGCATAATTCAGAATCTGGTGTCTGGAACATCTTTGAACACTTTTTGACTTCCACTAAACATTTTCCTTGAAAATGCTAAAGCAATCCTCCTGTTATTTTTTATCAATTTTTTTCCAAAACAAAATATCTCTCTTCATTCCCTGGGCATATCCATACCGTTACTCAAATACTCGGCTAATTGCTACAAGAATATTTTCATGTCATGTCAAAATAGAAAGAAGTGCTCTGAGATACTTTTATTTATTAATCTGATTTTTGTTCAATAAGACCACATTTATAATAGCACAGTTCACAATAGCCAAACTACAGAGCCAGCTTAGGTGTCCGTCAATGGAAGAATGGATAAAGAAAATGTGGAATATATACACAATGGAATTTTATTCAGCCATAAATAAAAATGAAATTATGTCAGTTGCAGAAAAATGGATGGAACCTAGAGATCATTATGTTAGGTGAAGTAAGTCAAACTCAGAAGGTCAAGGGTCATTTTGTATTTTTGCTCTTATATGCATAGAGAGGAAAAAAGGAATGGATCTCATGGAAATCAAAGGGAGATCAGTAAATGAAAGAGACTAAGAGGTGAGAGATGAGGAGGGAGGAGGAAAGTCCTACAAAGTGATATTAACCTAATTATTTTGTTATTCTCAATACGTCTGATTTGTTTTATCTTATTATTACAGCCTTTTTTCAATTTTACTATGATTATCTTCTATTATCCATTTGCCCTATCCAAACTTGTAACATTTTGGTGCATTTTATTATTTAGAAAAATTATTATCATCAAGCAAACAAATTGCATCCTAGCACTAAAAATCAACATTATCCTGTGAGGGAAGTTCCTTTATTCCTCTAAAGAGAGCAACATGCCATGTATAATGAAGTGTAAATCCCATTTGGGTCATAGTTTCAGATGTAAAGAGATGTGAAGAGACAAAAAGTGAGACTAACATCAGGAAGTCCTTGTGTATCCTTTCATCTTCCAGCCTGTCAAAAACATGGAAGTTTGTACTGAACACAATGTCTGTAATTACAGCGCTAGTTGCCAAAAAGAGTTACTGTGACTGTTAAAAAGATAATTACAGCTGCTTTACAATTCAAATCTATGTTCGGTTACCTTGTGAAATCCAAATGAATGCTAATCTGACCTTATGTTTCCAAAAGGCACTATACTTTTTAGCACTTTTTAAATTTTTTTACTACTAAGGGTGACAAATACTTTCACATCTTCAAAATAGTTACACATAAAACAAGCACTTCAACTATCACCGTGAAAACACTGAAGATTTTTAACAACCATAAAATTTATCTCTGAAGCACTTAACATTTTCAGCTACTTCTGATATGAGTATTTACACAAATTTGGGTATATGTTTCTGTGAGGATCTGGACAGATGGCACACTGAAACCAGGCAATTCAAGATGGTTTAATGAGTGGTATTCACAAGGGAGAATATAGGAAGCTAGCAAGGGAAGTGCAGTTCACAGGGCTGGCAAGAGCCTTTTCCTACCTGTAGGTCATAAAGCAGGTTCATGGGGAACTGGTTACCAACTTGCTGACTCTGATAAGACAGAACAAGTTGCATGAAGTGGGTTTATTACTTACAATTGGTAGCAAGGGACAATAGAAGACTCAAATTCATGAGTCTTCCCAGGACCAGAAAAGCTACCTGGGACAAATGGAGTCTCATCGGCATGCACCCCATTTGCATCCTAGCTGAAGGACCCTGGAAAGTTGTTGATCATTGTCTTTATTCTCCATGGCTATGTGACATTCTGGTTAAAGCTCTGAAGGCCATCCTGATCTAGAAAGGACAGCAACAGAGGCCAGGCTATTATGACTAGCTCCTCATTGTCTCAGAATGTTGTATTCCCAGCATATTCTACAGTTATTCTTGAGAACTACCTGTAAGAAAAGGGACTACTGGGTCAGTCCAACAACACCCATAGAATTTTCCTGCAGGTTTAAATATACATGGATTGGGAACAGTTACCAGAATGAGAACAGCAAGAGCCATTTGGAGAAAGTCACCTAATACAAGTGTGACTTCCCAAACAGAGATACACACAATGCCCCATTGCTCAGCAGAGTCAAGAAAATACATACCCCTGAATTTTCTCATCTTTGACTTTTAATGTCCAATGACATTTCCTTTATGCCAAACTCATTAAGAAGTCATAAGGAAAAGGTACAGATTGATACAATCTACAGATGCCAGTCTTTTCAGGCATAGAGCAGTTAGGAAGAGGAAAGAATGGAAGTGGAGTAGGAAAATAAAATGCACAGGGAATATATATAGAATTTTGAAACAACTTTCAAGTAACATAATGCAATATATGATCTTCTACAGTACCTTGGTGGGTGGTTTGTTTGTTTTGGCAGTGGAAATTGAACCCAGGCTGCTCTGCCATTGAGCTATCTTCCAATTGACCCCCACTCTTTTAAAATTTTGAGACAGGATCTCAATGAGTTGTTGAGATTGACCTCAAACTTGTGATCCTCTTGCCTCCTCCTCCAGAGTCACTGGAATTACAGGCATGAATCACCCTGCCAGGCCTCCTAGACTACCATAATCCCCCCACAATTCTGAGATTAACTTTGAAACTTCTCTCGTTACTTTACATAAGTAACACTTTCCTATTCCATTTAAAAGTATAATTTACAAATATTGTCTTATGCAATACCTCAATAACTGGAAGGTGGTAGATAATATTAGCAAACAGTAACTCAGAAAATTTAAACATGGTTTTCTGGTCCATGCACCTAAGAAGAAAGTGAAAAGTTAGTAGAAGGGTAAAAGCTATAAACCGAATGTTGGTTGTATTGCTCTTACTCTGTGCCAGATGATGTTGCAAGCACTTTAAGTGTATGAATTCTTTCCATCCAGGCACACCATGTGAATTGCACATTACTGTTACTATCTTCATTTCACCAATTACTAAATTCAATCAGAGATGGTAAGCTCATTGCTGAAATCGCACTACTAGTGTCAAGTAGGATTCATCCTCAAAGCATTTGGTGTCAAACTCTGTGCATTTGCTCAGAATTTTCATCACTATTATACATTTGCTGACTCTCTTATGCAGGAAGTAAACAACATCACAGAAATAAATATAATGTTTGGATTCAAATGTTGTCTGTAAAATAAATTTAAAAAATAGATATATGTCAGTATGGAGTGAATGGTTTTTTTTCCTAAATTGAATGTATATTAAATTTTATATATCCTATCAAGGGACCATTTAGAGATAATGTCAATAGAATAGAGTTTTGTCACAAGATAATGATCTCCCGCTGCTACGTAAACATGAATGTGAAGCCAAGTTGTTTATTTTCAAAGCAGGGAAAATCAATCCGGGAATTATGTTCTATAACAGTGATTTTACTTCTATTATACAAAATGATGCATGTTGATTTAATAATTTTGCTTGATGGATGTTTGAGAGGGAAAGTGACAGATGTTCCCTGCACCATTGCAAGCCAGAGGCATTAACTGACAGGCTTAGAAAATATACCTGTGATATGTTTTGCCTAATCAGAAAAAGTCATCCATAAAAGTGATGAGGTTGCACTCCTGTTGTAATCTGCTCCTTTATGAATGAGATGATTTATGACCTATTATGGTTGTTGTGGTTTTTAACTTTAATCAGGGAATACTGGTCAACTGTGCAGCCATAAGGTCTAAGAGAGCAGGATATATATATAGTACTTAAAAATGTGAACTGACAGGGAAACAACTGCAGAAAGGTCTATTGCACTTGGTAATGATCATGACTCAACTTTCATTTTAACTCCAGATGGAATTGTGAAGCAGTTGTTTACTTGGGTCTGAAATAGGAAAACATTTCAAAGTTTCATGTAGCCTAGAGAGTACCCAAACAGCTAACTCCCCGAAAGAAATAATAATACACATTTTTGAGAATATATTAAATGACACCCTATGTTTTAATATTTGTGACTATTTTCAGAGTGGTTTCTAGATATTTATTCATTATTCATTTTACATTCACTGCAACCTGGAGAGTTGGATAGTTCCGTACTTATTAGCTGAGTAAAACAATAAACAAAAAAGGAATGAAAAAGAAATTCAATAAAAGTGTTAAGTGTTCTGATTCCAACTCCCAATGCTTTGGTCCAATTGTAGCATAAAGCCCTTGGTCCTTGAAAAAATATTTACTTTATATTAATACATGACTTGCCATAGTTTGTCCTTTTTTGAACAACTGGGAAATTCCCTAGATCAGAATGTATAATTTCTAATGCATTTCAAAGATGAAGCACAAAACTTACGGAGTCAGTGCAGATAATTTTCAAATACTTGGACATCAATACTTTGTAAAACAAAATAACTGTTTGACTCAGTAGTTAGTAATTAATAATCAAGTTATATGACTTTTGTTTACAAATTTATTTTTAAGGCATCAGACATAGATCCATGGTTAACAATAAAGTAGCATGTCTCTTCCCTACCTAAATTCTAATCAACTGAGGAATTATACAAGAAAGCTGAGGGATGGGAATCAAATATTCCCCGACAGGGCTGATGTAGGGTACAGTTTGTATAGGCAAGAAAGGGGTCTTCTTGACCCCAGCTGCAGATTTTTGCAGATGAGCTCACCTAACTATAGCAGTACAAGAACAGAACAGGCTATGGTAGGTGTGAATTATCTCCTTTCAGACAATAGGGGAGTGAACAGAGGATGTGTCAGAGGGTTCTTCTTGGGTTCACTCCCAAGACAGAAGAAAAGATTGGACTACAAAAGGCTGTGTTTCTCCTTCCAAACTCACTCAAGATACAATTCACTTCAACTTCTCCCAGGCACAGTAAGTGCAGAGGATGCAGAAATCCAGGATTGCTGTGCTGTTGGAATTTTTTTCAAGGAAGAAAACATCCTTTTCATAATTCCTCACTCTTACATCTATTAATGTTTTGTGTACCAGAAGGAAGTTTTTCATGCTTTTCAAACTCAGTATAAAAAAATCTGATTTGCTGCAAATCAAATCATTCCAAATATTAGCAGCTTAAATAAATAAACAATAATTTTCTATTTCTTACCATTCTCTGTGTTGTCTGGGCAGATTTGCTCCATAGTACTTGGAGAGTCACTTAAGCTGGATAGACTTAGATAGATGATTGAAGGAAGCCTCTCACATAACTGAAGCCTTAGTGCTCACGTTGCCTTTCTTCTCCTCCACTTGGTCTCTCTGCCTGTGTTATGTCTCAGCCTCCAGAACCATTCAACATGGTCTCTCACTCCTGTAGAAAAGCGTGGATTTCTTCTTCACAACAAGGCAACTAGATAGTAAGAGAGCAAAGTGGATGCTCCTAGGACTTTTAATGGCTTAAACCAGATGTACTTGTATAATCTCACTCTTCCATATTCTACCCCATTCTGCTGATCAAGGCAAGTCACAGATCCAAATACAGGGAAAATAGATTCCACCTCTTGATGGGAAGATACATGGAGATGGCAGCAACATATGGCAGCCAAACTTACAGAAAAGTTGTAGCAAAATCCAAAGGAATTTCTCCCATGATTCCCTTTTGTGACAAACCCTCTTCCCATCCCAGCAAAAAGGAGTTCACCATCACTGACAACACGTTGCCTCTTATCCCTCTGCATCCAGGCTTTCCTTCCCTACCTCCTTTTGCTTTATCCAGTATTCTAAGTCAATTATCTTTGATCTGTAAGGCTGGAAAGTGGATGCTGGATCATTCTGTGCAAGGGACTGCTCATTGGGAACAATCCTTCAGTCCCTTTCCCTTATCTAATGCACATAGCATTCCCTCTCAGATTTTAGCATGTTATTCACTTTCAGCTGATTATAACTTACTAGTCTCAATAGCATCTTTAGAGAGACAGAAAAAAATAATTTATTCAAATACATAATCTTTTTAGGTAATATGTACAAGTGAACACATTTTTTATGAAAAAAAATTATTGGGAGATAGTTTGAAATTGTACAATTTTAATATTTTCAGCTAAGAACATATTGTGATAACTATTACCTCTGTATGAGAAACAGTGATTGCAAATTATTTCATTAATGGATTCAAGTCGGGAGTCATTATGTAAACAGAATTCTGGTGTTCAGAACATTGCATTCCACATAGGACAGTGTCCTTGAAAAGTTGACATCCACAGAGTGCTTGTGGCAGGTATTATTTTTCAGTACTCCATAATCCTGAAGTCCACAATTTTTTTTTAAGAGAAAGCTGGTTAAAAAAAAAAAAAAAAAGTCAGAGTCCCTGAAAGGAAAACAATAAAAATAGTGACAATATCAACAAATAAACAAATACTGAAGTCTCTGGTAGCTGAATTTTTCTTAACTAAGGATTTAATAATAGGCTGTGTGGTTAATCTGATCTGCAGCTTGACGGCATTGCTGCTCTTGCTCTTGTTTCCAGTAAAGGCAGGAAATTCTAACAGGAAGAAAATGCTGAAGTGAGCAGTTTTGAATTCCACAGCCTGTTCCTCTGATGCCTGTCCCAGATTCTTGGTGCTAAATCATTTCTTCTCTATTTTTAAAGATTTCAACTGGCAGCCTATAACCTCAACCTTAGAGCTTGATATCGTTGTTCTCATTGTTTGCAACATCAGGGACACATGCAAAGAAAAAAATTCAAGAGCAAGTATCCTCTGTTTCATGACTCTATTAGTTTCCTGGGGTTACAGTAACAAAGTCCCACCAACTGAGTGACTGAAGCAACCAAAATGCATTGTCTCACAGTTCTGGAAGCTGGAAGTCAGAGGACAAGATGTTATCAGGTTTAGTTTTTTCTGCAACTGTAATGGAGAAATCATTCCAGAAGTATCTCTGCACTTCTGGTGGCCTCAGGTATGGCGTGGCTTGGAGATGACTTTCCTTCTCCCTATGTCTTCATTACTTTCCCTCTATGTATGTGTTTCTCTCTTTGTGTCTAAATTTATCCCTTCTATAAGTACAATGTTCGTATTGGATTAGGGACCACCTTAGTAATCTCATCTTGATTATATGCAAAAGCCCTATATCCAAATGCGATCACATTCACACAAACTGGGAGTAAGTCTTCAACATCTTCTGGGGGAACTCAATTCAGTCCATAATCATGGGAGAAAGTCTAAACTTCTAAACAGAATATGGATTTATTACCATCTGCACTCTGCTTTTCTCTTTAGCCTTGTCTTCAGCACATTCCTCATTCAGTCTACTGTATTTGTCTCTTACATATCACACACTTTGTGCTAATGCCGCCTTTTAATTTAGGGATATATTCAGGCCAATTAGTAACACAAAATTAAAAACAAAGCTTTTTTAGTGCCTCCTTAACTGTGGGCACACAGAGATTTAGAGCAAAAATTAAACCATCCTGTTTAATTTTTGAACTTGACACAGTGTTTCACCTTCCCAGACTTTGCACTTGACTAGAAACTCACCCCATCTTGCCCACCAATACCCATATGTTCACCTCCCAATCTGTACACTTGTTCTAAATAAGGTCATTTTGTACATGTCCCTGAATCTCTGGTCCTTAATCAGTATGAAATTTTAGTTAGAAATTTTGGAAATAATTTAAACCCAAGTTTACAATATAAGACTCCTGAGCTGACAGCTGCTATATTTTGAGGAATACAGAGCAGGTTATAGTCTCCAGCCCACATCTGCCCTGCTGTTCATTTTTGTAGAGTCCATGAACTAGAGTGATCTGCACATGTTTAAGTCATTGAGAGCAACCAAAAGAACAGGAATATATTATGTCAAGTAACGATTACAGGAAATTAAAGTTTCAGTGTCCATAAAGTTTTATCAGAGCATAGCCTCACTTATTATTCAATTATGTATTTTTCCTGATTGTTCTTATGTCACAACAGCAGAGCTGAGTAGTCACAGCAGGGACTGCATAACCCACAAGTAAAAGTACTTACTGTTTATCCCTTTTCAAAAATACTTTGCTGAATCCTTATATCACAATAAGATGAACTGAGAAACAATGAGAAAAAAAAGGAAGAGAAACAATGAGAAAAAAAAGGAAGAGCAAGACTGAAAATCAAAGTGAAATAGAGGGGAAGAGAGAGGAAAAGCATATATGCAGCCTGTGGTAAATACCACTCTACCTCAACCTCAATGAGATCACCTCTTTAGTTCCCACTGATGAGTGAGATCATGTGCAATATTTCCTTTTGTGCCTGGTTTATTTCATTTAGCATAATGATCTCCAGGTCCACCCATGTGGCCACAAATGACACTATTTAATTTTTGTTCATGGCTGACTAATATTATACTGTGTAAATGTATTACATCATCTCTGTTCATTCATCAATTAATTGATACTTCACTTGTTTCCATTTCCTGGATCTAGTAAAAAGCACCACAATTAACATGGGAGTGCATATGTCTCTTTTCCATACTGATTTCATTTTATTTGGCTATAAACACAGTAGTGGGATTAATGGGTCATATAGTAGTTCTAATTGCAAGTTTTTTGAGGAAACTAAATACTGGTTTCCATAATAGCTGTACTAATTCACCTTTGCACAAATCACATACAAGTGTTCCCTTTTATTCACATCCTCACCAGCACTTCTTTAGTCTTGCTACATACAAATAGCAATTTATCTGAAATAGAAATCAAAAAAGCAATTTCACTTACAATATCTAAAAAAAATTGAAATACCTAGCAACAAATTTAATCTAAAAGGTAAAAGATCTTTGCAATAAAATTGTAAAACACTGACCAAAGAAACAAAATATAAGACACATGAAAAGAAAGACATTTCATGATCATGGAATGAAAGAATCCACATTGTTATAATGTCCAAGCTCCTCAAATCTATCAACACATTCAATACAATCCCTACTGAAATTCCAATGACATTCAATTCACACAAGTAAAAAGCAAATTCTAAAATTTGTATGGAACCACACACACACTAACTCCAAATAGCCAAAGACGTCTTGAGTTTAAAAAAAAGTAGTCATTTCAAAATATGCCACAAAGCTACAGTAATCAAAACGGTATAATGTTAGCATAAACACAGATGCATAGACCAATGGAATAGAATAGAGCCTAAATGTCAACCAAACATCTGGACCAACCGATTTTCAGCAAATGGTGAGAACATGCAGTGGAGAAAGATCTGCCTTTTCAATAAACAGGTGTCGAGAAAAGTAGATATCCACAGACAGAAAAATGAAACTAGATTCCCATCTCTTGCTAGTTAAAAATGATCTCAGATGGCCTGAGGACCTAAATGTAAGATCTGAAACAATGAAACTAGTGGAAGAAAACATAGAGGAAACACTTCACTCATAGGAATAGGCAAGGATTTTATGAACAAGACTCCAAAAACAAGAAACAAGAAACATAGACAAATGGAACCACATTCAGTAAAAAAGCTTCTGTACAGCAAAGCAAACTGACAGGTGAAGGGACAACCTAGAAAATGGGAGAAAACATCTGCAAACCACGTGTTGTTTAAAATGGACTTACGTGGAGCTTGGAGATGGAAGGCCCACAGTGGAGAAGGCCCTCTTACTTCTGAAGACACACTCTCTGCAATGTACTTTGGGGTGTTCCAGATGCCCCCTCATTGGTTTTCTCAATCACTCAAAGCCCCTGCATGAACCAAAAGCAACACATTGTCAACACACTGCAATGAATTCCAGGCATATCACCGGCACTGCTGTGAGTCCTGATGGCAGTCTAGCTCTCATTGTACCTATGTACAGTTGACGGCTGCCTCAGGCTGCATTCTACACGAAATCTAAGTCATTCCCCACCCACAATCTTCAGTCTTCAATTATCAGACCCTCTGTGACTCTACGGAGCATGCAGAGTAAGGGTGGTTTCACACTATGGCTACCATCACTACACGATTGTAGGTTTTAAACATGAGGTTGTTAGTACTAGTAACTTCATTTTTTGAAAAAGATTGTAAACTAAGAGTCAAATTATCTCCATTGGCAATAAAAGTTGTAAGTGCTTCAAAGAGATTCCTGAATTCATTTGCCAAACTATGGAATTCTGTGGGGTTCCACAAACATACCTTCCACTCCATTGTAAAGTATGTTGTTGCTGACATAAAACTGTGGATACTAATATCAAGCTGTTTGAGGCTGGTGCAAACAAATCAGGCATTGTCTAAGGCATACAGATGATTACACCTGCAGTCCCAGCATCACTAAAATCAAGACCAGTGCCTGCTGAGATCTGTGGCTAAATTTTGCATGATTTGCTGACTCTCCTGCAGCTTCTCATAAACATTACTGGCATGGGCTTTGGAATTAAAAAAAAAAAAAATCAGTCTTTGAAACTTAGTTTATGCTCTAGCCACACATATTTGAGAAAATTAACTCCACTGAAACTTTGCTTTCTTATCTCTAAAATAGAGATAATTATATCAAGTACATAAGATTAATTGTAAATGAAGACAAAACAGTTGGCACATTTCTTGGCGCACATAATTAAAAAGTTGACAGGTACACGAGACAACAGAGAATCTGAACTCTTCAAATTGTTGAGCACAAATGTTTCTAAATATATTATTGCTATATTGCATTTTTTTTACTCAAAATATGATTACAAAAGTCATGATGAGATTAGCATTATTTCACTGGTGCGTTTTTGTCCTGCCGGATCCAGCATTCAAAAAGAGACATGCAATAGAAAGGTAAAATTGTGATGTTGTAAGTAAGAAATGGAAATGTAACCTGTGCCTTAGGACTAGCTTGGGAAATTTGAGATACTTGTAATCTATTGGAGACAAATAGGTCGTGATAGGTCATTTCATTAGCCTGAAAAAAAAAAAAAGCCTCTGAATGACTCTAGGTAGTAAGACACATAGGTTGCTGGTCAAGAAGACATATGTAGGGTCAATGGATAATATTCAGTGTCATGGATTGAATATATTTCCTTCATAGTTAATGAGACCCCTTACAATGTGGTGTCGGCAACTGCTTGACTGGGCATTAAAGAAAGATTCAAACATCAAAGCAGTCTATGTGCTCTTTGAGATCCATTCCAGCCTTGAAATTTGATTTATCTGTGATAAGCTGTATCATTACAAGGGTGCTCCAAATTGGTCGTGTGTGTGTGTGTGTGTGTGTGTGTGTGTGTGTGTGTGAATCTCCCATTTATCCCAAAGGGTATAGCTTCTTTGGTAAATAAACAAAGACTCCACTGAATAGCCATATAAAATCAAATATTTAAACTCAATTCTCATCTCCAGAAAAATTTTGAAATGTCATAGGGAATTCTGATTTGTCCCAAAGTTCAATCCTACTAACCTCTTACTGACTAGGTCAGTTGTCCTCACAGTACAGTGCTCCGGCCCACAAGTTAGGGGAGCATTCTGTCATCTCAGTATAGTTTCTTCTTAGTGATCCTCCACAGCATGTAGGGGATAACGATAATAATCCTCAGTTCATTTCCCAGATCTGGCTTATTCATATGTTGAGTTCTGTTTAGAATCTGGCACTATCTGTCTGATTTCTCTTTAGACCTCTATATAACCACTGGGCAAAGTTCTGTCCCTTAAATTTGCAAGTGTCCGCTCTCAATTTCCTATAGATGACTGTTGGTGGAAGTACAAATGCAAAAACATACATGGGAAACAGCCATTTTGGGGAAGAGTAATTAATTTTAAGAGGAGAGAGTAAATTTCTAATAGTGATTACCATACCTTATGTTAATAAAGAAACATTTAGCACCTGAATTTGGAACCTCTCAATATTTCTCAAAAAAGATGGGGAGTTCAGCCCTGACTAGGGATTTTTCAAAATAATTTGACTTCAAACATTTTGTCTTTATATACAGAAAAAATTTTAACAATTTTAAAGTGACTATTTCCTGACCACCAAAAAATAGAGAAAAACCACCAGATCCAAACATTAATCTTTTTTATTCTTGTTTTTATTTTGATTGCATCTAAAATTATTATTAAAACTGTGTCTATATAATGAGTAAATTAAAATGCAGTTGTTAGTGTGCAAATAGCATTTAGATGTTGCCTACAAGTTCAAAGCCGATGCACTGAGGGCAAGGGCTGTACCTTCCTTCTTACATGAAGAATTAAGGTAAGAGTTCACACAGCACCACATAAATTCCTCTGTGTCTTTTTGAGAGCCACTTGCTTTCTTGCAATAGCTCTGCCCCTTGTGCTCCTTTCTCCCCACATACCATCTGTCTCCTTGGCTTCATCTCACCTCTTTCAACATTTTAAGCTACTACAACAAGAGTTAAAGATCATGGAAGACATAAATCTGGCTGGAAACCTTAGCTGATGAATAGTCTTTGAGGTCCCCATAAGTACAAAGTCTGTGAGCCCGTGGTGAAAAAACCATTGAAAAACACCCTTCCTGGATCTTTTACAAACCAGAAAAGCAAAGAACAAAGTTTTCTTTCTATGAAATAGCAGAAAATGAACGTGTAAGTCAAGAAAATGTTCCTTTCATTAGAGATTACTATATTACACTGAGAATGTTTGGAAACTGCCTATCCTCATAAGAAAAAGTAATGCCATTCAAGCGTTAGTACACCTTCATAAGCACTTTGTTATTTTATTGGTGGTACACTGTCACGCCCTTACATTTTGAACCAAAACATCAAAATGTGTTTAAGCATAAGAAAAACTAGCCTTTCTGAATGGTGCCTACTTACATAGTCTTGCTAGTATATGTCACAATGTAGATTTCAATCTTATATTTATAAAGTAGACTAATTTAGGCCTGAGGAAGTAGCACACACCTGTAATCCCAGCAACTAGGAGGCTGAGGCAGGAGGATTGCAAGTTCAAGGGCAGTCTCAGCAACTTAGCAAATCCCTAAGCAATTTAGCAAGATGCCCTCTCAAAAGAAAAAATAAAAAGGGCTAAGGATGTTGCTCAATGGTTAATCACCCCTGGGTTTAATCCCCAGTACCAAAAAAAGCTTTAAATATTTTTTTAATTTTAATTTTTATTTTTACAAACTTCATTTTGATTCATTGTACACATATGGGTACAAATTTTCATTTCTATGGTTGTGCATGATGTACATTCATAGCATTCTTGTTAATCATACATGTACATAGGGTAATGATATCTGTCTCATTCCACCATTTTTCATGCTCCCCTCCCCCTCTTATTTCCCTCTACATAATCTAAAGTTTCTCCATTCTTCTCTCATCCCCCACCCCCTCAACCAGATTCTATATCATCATCCACTTATCAGGGAAAACATTTGACCTTTGGCCTTTTGGGATTGACTTATTTCACTTAGCATCATAATCTTCAATTCCATCCATTTATCTGCAAATGCCATAATATTATTTTTCTTTATGGCTGAGTAGTATTCCTTTGTGTATATATACCACAGTTTCTTTATCCATTCATCCTTTGAAGGGCATCTAGGTTAGTTCCACAGTCTAGCTATTGTGAATTGAGCTGCTATAAACATTGATGTGGCTGTGTTATGACAGTATGCTAATTTTAAATCCTTTGGGTATAAACCAAGGAGTGGGATAACTGGGTCAAAAGGCGACTCCATTCCAAGTTTTCTGAGGAATCTCCACACTGCTTTCCAGAGTGACTGTACCAATTTGCAATTCCACCAGCATTGTAAAAGTGTGCCTTTTTACCCACAGCCACACCAACACCTATTATTGTTTCTGTTCTTGATAATAGCCATTCTAATTGGAGTAAGATAAAATCTTAGAGCTGTTTCAATTTGCATTTCTCTAATTACTTGAGATTTTGAACACTTTTTCAAATATTTATGGATCACCTGTTCATCTTCTTCTTTAAAGTGTCTTAAAAGTAGAGTACTTTTCACATCAGAGAATCCAAGTGTAACTTAAAATTTAGAGAATTCATATAAGATATGCAATCATAGACTTGTGGGTTTTTGCAGCACAAAAATTAAAAAATACCTAAATTCAGGAAAATAATTTATTTACCTGCTTGAAATTAAATGACTAGTATGGTTAAACTTGCCGTTTACTGAATTGAACATAGTAGATGGAAAGAGTATTGAAAGATCCTCCTTTATGTTATTTTATATATTTAGCTCATTAAAAATGTATCGGTATCTTATTATCAGTTTACAAAAGGTGACATTTTGTACTAACTCTAAAAGCTCTTCTTCTTGTCTTCTATGATTCACCTTATATTTTGAACCAGGTTCAAATACGCTAAATATCAGAATTATGTCTTCATGTTCCCATTCCTTATTCTTATGCATTAAATAAATCAACCAATATTTATTAGTGTCAGATTTTATGTTGGAAAAATCAAGGAGACACATAAAGACACTCCTGTTATTGAATTATTCAAGTCTAACATAGGCAATACAGTCAAAATACAAATGTGATAAAGATGAAAAAATCCAAGTGCTATACAAGCAATATATAAAGAATCAGACTTTCCTGAGGATATGTCACTTAAGCTGAGACATAAAAGATAGGAATAAGTGAGCTGTGCAAGGATATAGAGGACAAGATTTCTATTAGAAGAAATAACTAACATCAAGCCATGAAAGACAAAAAGAGTGTGACGAACTCAAAAGAAATAGAGGTCTTCGTGATGCAAAGTGGCCAGCAAGACAAGTGGGAGTATATGGACTTTTAAAAAGGAACAGAAAAAGGATTTTCTTCACATGTTTATTGGCACATATTTGGTAGTTTAAGGAAACAGATTTGTCTTTAAGTTCTGGAGCATCAAAGTCAGCAATGAGGGTGTTGGTAATGTCCTGCTGTAAGTATAGTCTTTTCTACTTTTAATTTTTACTTGACCTGGTTGTGAGGTCCTGTTTAGAGATCCATCAGTTGTCCTTCTGAAGCAGTTAATTAAGTCCGCACAATTTATATATTGTGTATTGGACTGTTACACTCTGGGTCATTATGCGACCATCCTAATCACCAGGTGGATGAAGTACCAGAAAACTAGAGACAGCCAATATTCCCAGATCCTTCAACACGAATTAAATTAAACAATACACAGGGATCTCAGGAAACCTAGCTATAATGAGAAGGCATAACCCAGCCATACCTCACCTTCCAAAAGCTGGTCTTAGGGCTCCACCTGACACTCTGTCCTATGTACAACCTCTGTGTAGCTCATCCTGAGAGCCTTCTCTCATGCGGAGAAGACTCTGCTTTTTATCTAGTCAAGGGTCATTATGTTATCTTCTGCTATCAAAAGAATCTTTAAATCTTATGAAGCAAATGTTCTTCCTGAATACTCCAGGAAAGAGTCTTTCCATGTTTCTCCCCAGCTTCTGGAAGTTGCTCTTGGCATTCATTCCTGGATTAGTGGCTACATAAATCCAGCCTCCACCTCCTCTGTTGTCACAGGCATCTCCCTGTTTCTGTGTCTTAATATGACACTTTCCTGTCTATATTTGTCTGTGCCTCTTCTCATCTAATGGAGACAGTTGTATTGAATGAAGGGTCAACACTAATTCATTATGATCCCAGCTTGACTTAATTATATCTTAAAGATCCTACTTTCAAATAAGGTCACATGAACAAGTATAAAGAGTTGGGACTTCAACATCTTTCCAGAGCCACAATTTAACCCATAACTCTTAAATGTGGAAGATGGCAGAGTAGAAATGACAAATCATACTGGAAGATGTTACTGAGGCACTGAATTGATCAGCTCTGTCCATGTCTTCTGGTCAACTTCTAATTAAAAAAAGTAAGTTTTTTATCATTTCACTTACATTTATTTAGATCTGATTCTATGTGAAACTAAAACATTCTAATGAATTCAGGAAGATAGGGCATTATATTTAGGGCACTGTGAATTCATCAGAAAATTTTAAGCAGGGGAGTGGCATAATTTGATAGTCATTTTATAAAAATTGCAAATACATTCAACCCCCAAGTCCTCTAAAAGGACTTTCTGAAGGTTGCTAATTGACAGTGGCCTTTACAAAGTTCCCTATTACTTCATTCATCCATAAAATATCAGTTTTAAGAGGGCTCCTTCTCCACTTTGATCTACCCAGAACAAAAAATAATCTCCCTAAAATAACACCTAATAATTCACATTTTCAAGTAAAAGCCTTCCATAGCTCCCCCTTGACTTAAAGATAAAGTTCTTGGAGCCTTCTTAAATCCTGATCTCAAACTCATTTTCAAAATTAAGTCCAAAAAAGTGGATTTTGTGTTAAAAAGCACAGATCATAATTGGGTAGTGGTTTAAAACTATGATTTTGAGCAAACTGTAAGAGCTGTTATTAATAGTAAATTCTTACAGCAAATGCAGGACAACCATCATTTAGAAATGATGTGCTACACATGTATCTGATTATTTTATTCCTTTCTAGAACTGATAAAGAGCTGCAAGAGGAAAAACATGTATATGTTTCACATTTTCTGAACTCTCATGTTTCGTTCGCAACTTTTGCATGTTAACAATTGATTAAGGGCTAAAATGAATTGCCAACATCATAATTACTGTGGTCACTTTTTTAGAAACTATTTTGTGTGGGTACTTTGAAAAGTATTTTGTACATTACCACATGTAAACCTAAAAATAAATAGCCAAGGTAAATTATCATTCCCCACATTATGAATTAAGAAATTTGGGTTCAAAGTGAACTAGTGACTTGCCCATGATGGTTGCATTGGAAATGCCAGTGATAGAGTTCAACTGAGCTTTAACCATGGATTGTAATCCTATCATTTTTTTTCCACACCAAAATTATCTTTTTCTCTTAACAAGATCGTGTCACTCCTGGTGCCTTCAACTTTTTCCAATGATACCATACTAGGATTCTGAATAGATTAGAATAATTGTAACTCTCACTCCAGGATGTTGCTATTAATATATGTTAATGATTGACATTCACATAAGTTCAGCAAACAAATTTTGAGTACCCCATGAGTATAAGCAGAGGGACCATGCCCCAGAATAGGGGATAGACGTTAAGTCCAGGAGAGAGGCAGTGAGAACGTTGTTTCTTAGCTTGAATTTCTGAAGCATCAGTACTAATGGCAGAACTAGAGGGGATGTCACAGTATAGGCATAACACATCCTGTCCTACCTGAAGAGAACATTTAAAGCATGGATGTTTTTCAATACATCCCCAAACCATAGAACTTCAAGAGTTGAATTTGAAAATTGAGCAGGGATTTTGTCTTGTCCTTTTTCAAACCATCACCCCTACATTAATTCATTTATATAGAACAAAAGATTCTCTCTCTTTCCCCAAATAACTGAAGGGTTTGATTTCATTAACTGAATTTTGAGAAAAGTGTACTTAAAAAAAGATACTAAATGGCGTGACTCTTGCAGAAACAATTTCAGTCCTATGTTAAAAGCTGTATTGGAACATCCAAGTCTTCACAGAAGGGCAATAAAAGAAAGAAACCTGAAGCAAATGAAGAGCTTTTTTATTCTCGTTCCTACATTTGGTAATGCAGGCAAACACACCACAGCTCACTGTGATTGTTATTGTTTTACTAAAAGAAGGTAATGAGTTAGTCAAAGGCTAGAATGCACCATTCCTGTCAAACCATTGCACATGATCACAAGCAGGGGGAAATGGCTCAACAGAACACTGTAATAACTTTGAAGCAAAGAAATAAGAAATAAAAATAAAAACTAAAAACTTTCTGTCTCCTACATACCAAAGTGACTAAATCACGAAGTCAATGTGAGCTTATAAAGCTATGTGAAAAAGTCTCAAGATCTTTTATTGAATATGCTTTTAAATATAGTCGGACAGCAGATAATGCATTTTTTTACAAACTGAGAGTTATGGCAACCGTACATGGAGCAAGTCTATCAGTGCCATTTCCAACACCATACACCCACTTCATGTCTATGAATCACATTTTGGTGATTCTCATAGTATTTCAGTTTCTCTCAATATTATCATATCTGTCGTAGTTCTGTAATGAGTGACCTTGATGTTATTATTGTAATTGGGAGGCACCACACCCTTCACCTATGGAAGACGATGAACATAAATGTGTGTTCTGACTGTTATACCGACTGACCACTCCCCCATCTCTCTCTCTCTCCTCAAGCTTTGCTATTTCCTGAGATACAACAATATTGAAATTAGGTCAATTAATAACCCTATTTCTAAATGGGTAAGAGAAAATAAGTAATGCAGATCTTTCAAGTAAAGTTAAAAACTAGGAAGATCAAAGTGAGGAATGTCAACACAGACAGAAAGCTAGGCCTCTGTACCAAACACTTAACCACATTGTGAATTCAATGGAAAAGTTTTTGAAGAAAATCAAAGGAGCTGCCTTAGTGTGGTACACATGATTGGTTATAGGAAGAACGTCTTAGTGGTCTGAACAGAAGATCAAACTGATTACAATATTCTCTTACACCAAAACCTCACCCTGAGTACAACCATAGCTTTCTTCAAATCTATGAATGCTAAAAGGTGAGAAGGGTGTAGAAGAATAGTTTGAAGGTGGCAGAGGGTGTATCATGAAATTTAAAGAAAGAAGCCATCTCCAGAACATAGAAGTGCAAGCAGAAGCAGCCAGTGGTACGGGAGAAGCTGCAGAAAGTTTTCCAAAAGATTTCGCTGAGATGGTTGCTGAAGGTGGCTGAACTAACAACAGACTGCCAGTGTACATCAGCAGCTTTATATCGGAAGAAGGGTACCACCTAAGACTTTTATAGAATGAAAGAAGTCAATGCCTGGCTTCAGAGCTTCAAGGGAGAGACTGATTCTCTTAAAAGGGGCTCATGCAGTGACTGACTTTAAAAGCCAGTGCTCATTTGCCACTTGGAAATATACCCTCTACTTAAGAAAAATACTTTAAACTCTGCCTGTGCTACAAATATGGTACAATGAGGACTGGAAGACAGCACATCTGTCTACAATATGGTTTACTAAATATTTTAGGCCCCCTGTTGAGATTTGTTAAAAAGAAAAAAAGAAGATTTCTTTCAAAATACCACCATTCATTAACAATGCATCTGGTCAACCAACAGCTGTCATGGAATTGTATGAGATTAATGCTGTTTACAGGCCTGTTAACACAATATTTATTCTGTAGCCCATGAATCAAGGAGTATTTAGAATTTTAAGTCATTATTTATGAAATATATCTTGTAAGGCTATAGTTGCCATAGATAGTGATTCTTTTTGCTGAATTTGAGCAATGTAGATTTAAAAGTCTTCTGGAAAGGATTCACCATGCTAGATGCCATTAAGAATATTTGTGATTCATTGGAGTATGTCAAAATATCAACAATAGCAGGATTTTGGATGAAGTTGATTCCAACCTTCATGAATGATTTTGAGAAGTTCAAGACTTCAGTGGAAAAAGTAATGGCAGATGTGATGGAGCTACCAGGAGAACTGGAATGAGAAGTGAAACCTGAAGACATAATTGAACTGTTGCAATCTCATGATAAAACAATAATGGATGAAGAGTTGCTTCTTATGGATGCACTGTAAGCAAAAATAACCAACACAGTTTCAGCACCTTTATGAAAACACAAATAACCAGGATGGAAGCAGACCTCAGAGGGATCAGCAAGCTGTCCTTTATTCTGCAGCAGAGTCAATCAATCAGGCACTGGGGGGGCCTCATTTTCTGGGTAGAAAAATGGCCACTGGTTTCAGAAGGAGTTTGTGTTTTACAGGTTACAATGAGCATGGTTTAATTATTGGGAACTGAAGCAGGATGTGTTGATTTGGACAATCAGGAAAGAAATTGTAAAAAGCCCGGAATTCATTGTCACTGGGAAAAGCTCAGAACTCAGTGTTCACTGCTTATCTTCTTTCTCAGGGATTCATTATTACTCAGAGCCTCACTTTTTGCTCTTCTCCTTCCAGGACTCATCAGCAACAGGAAAGGGTAAAAGTCCAGGCACCAGGTTTCAGTATCTGTCTCCTCCCTTCAGGATCCATTGTGGTTGGGAAGGGGTGAATGTTTGCTTTTTCCCCCTCAGGGCCCATTGTTACTGGGAAAGGATTTACTGAGAGATTAATAATTGCTCTCCTTTTCCCTCTTCCTCCAGGTCAGACTGTTTTGGGGGGTTGTCATTTCTCTGTCTTGGTGGTTGTCATTTTCCATATCCTTCATGCACAAAGTAAGTGGATTCTTGAGAAGGAATGTGCTTCTGGTGAACATATGAATATTTGAAATAAAAACAAAGGCTGTAGAATGGTATGTAAACTTACTGGGTATGGCACTGGCAGAGTTTCAGAGGGTCCATCACAATTTTAAAGGTCTATTGAGATCAACAGTATTTCCTGCTAGAGATACATCTTTTGTGAAAGAGTCAATCTATGCAGCAAACTTCTTCATTGTATTATTTCAAGAAATTGCCACAGTCATCCCAACATTCATCAACCACCATCCCATAAGTCAGAAATTGTCAACATCAAAGAAAGAACTCCGCCATCAAAATGTTGTGACTTTACTAAACACCAAGATGATCATTAGCACTATTTAGCAATGAATTATTTTAATTAAGATATTTATATTTTTTGGACAAAATGCTATTTTATGCTCAACAGACTACAGTATTGTGTAAATATAATCTTTTCATGTACTAGGAAACAAAAAAAAGTCTGTGTGACTTGCTTTTTTATAGTATTGATGTTATTATTTTATTGGTGTGGTCTGGAACTGAGCTGGAAATATCTCTGAGGTATGCTTTACTATATTTCTAAATAATCCAAGTTATGTAGATTCCAAATGAATCACTAATCTGATTGTGTGTGGCGTGGGGCAGAGGGAGGGAAAGAGAGAGAGATTGAAAAAGACAGATCGGCCAGTGAGATATGAATTCATCTACAAACAGTTACTATGTTGGCAAAAACATGACAGGGAATTGGCATGTGTGTTTGTTTGCTTTTTTTTTTCTGTAAGAATATTAACTCCAAGGTTTCCAAAAGCTCTTTCTCTTTTTTAAACTATAAAAAACTACATAGATGCCATCAATCCAAATAAAAATTTATGTAGTGTATATATACATATATATATATACACTATGTATATGGATATAATATTTAAATAAGAATCAAAATGTTAACAATTTTTAAGTGTATCTCTCACTAAAATTGCTCAATGCACTTATATAAGCATTTATCACTTTCCCTTTTAGAGAGAAATTTTTGTAAGTGCCCTTTTTGAGAGTATGTCTCAATGTGTCTAATGACAGCTAAAATCAAGGACAAATTCAGACTAGAACTCAAATTTGCTAGGAACTTGTTTCTTCTAATTTGGGGGGTTTAGACTTATTTTGTAGAAGAAACTCTGTTAAACATTGAAAGTCACAAAGGATCAAGTTTAAGCATTTTTAATGGATTAGAAAGGGATGGCTTTTTTTCCCCACTCAATGTCAGTGATAGAAGTGGGTTTAAATGTATAATTTTTCATATAAAGTTGTTTAAATGTCAAAATATTTTTATGATATTGATGGTTTCACAATGTGAATGCTCTTGGTGATATTGCATATATACATAGAATTGATTATAATTTGTTATGTGTATTTTAACACAATAAAAAATACATGTTATTGTCAGCAAGGTATGTTGTTATTTAAAAATGATTTTTGATCCAGTTTTAGTCAGCTTTTTCACTGCTGTGGCTAAATGATCAGACCAGCACAACAGTAAAGGAGGAAAGGTTTATTTGAGGGATCACAGTTTTGTAGGTCTTAGTCCATAGAAGGCCAGCTCCATTCCTCAGGGCTCTCAAGGGTGAGGCAGAACATCATGGTGGGAGAAGGTGGTGGAGGGAAGCAGCTTACATCACAGTGATCAGAAAGCAGAGAGAGAAGGAGAGACTCCACAATGGAGACACAAAATATATACCCCATAGCCACCCACTATGAACTACTTCCTCCAGCCACACCCTATAGGTCTCCGGTTACCACTCATTTAACCCCATCAAGGACTAATTCACAGTATTAGGTTAATACTGTGATCCAATCATTTTTCCTCTGAACCTTCTTATATTGTCTTATATGTGCACTTTTGCGGGACACCTCACATCCAAGTCATAACACATCCATAGCACATGTTTTATCCAATACATAAAGATTCTATAAAAATATTACAAGTAAATATGACATCCGTGTTTATTCTTTAAAGTATTAAAATACAACAGTATTTGAAAATAAAAATTCAATATTTAAATTGATACCTTTTTCAGAATTCTTATCTTTCAAACTAAGATAATCCCAAGTTCGTTAGCACTGCTTGACATAGAAACATAGATTTCATGATTTCAGCAACAGAAACCATTCTAGCAACTGAAGTCTGAGATTAAGGTACTGGCATAATGGTTTCCTCCCAAGGGCTGTAAGGGAAGTTCCCCTGCAACCTTCTCTTGTAGTCCTGGTGACTTTCTGGCAATCCTTGGCCTTTCTTGGTTTGCAGACTCATTATCCCCATCTCTGCCTTCATATTCACAGGGCTTCTTCCCTGTGTTCCTTCACTTAGCCTTTCCTTTGTTGATGACTCTCTCTGTGTCCAAGTTTCCCATTTTATATCGTCATATCAGATTAGAGCCCACTCTAATGCCTCATTTTTATTACACTTATCAAAACCCTAATTTCAAATAAAGTTACATTCCAAAGTACTGGAATTAAAGACTTCAAGATAGCATTCTTGGAGGTGTAGGGCACAGTTTAATATGTAACACACAGTTTGGATAAAAGTGCTGGAAGAGAACGCTTCACAGGCAACAGAGAATCCATAGGCTCCCAAGGGGAAGAAAGTAACTGCACATATCAGCATATATACAGCAAAACCTCTATATATCAGCAGTACTTCACTTCTCCATCCTTTCAAACCAGGCCACAGTTCTGCTTTACCAGTGAATGGGAATAAACATTTCCTTTCATCTCTAAAAGATTCACTATTTTTTCTGGATAAGATAATACAGAGAGTCATTTAAAAACAGACAGATGGTAATTAAAATAATTTTAAATTGAGAAAATTATGAGATAGACTATTATCTGAGTAGACACGGGCAGCTATTTGTCAATTTAAAGCAGGAAAGAAGCTCCTAAATTTATGAAGGAATTACATACTGATAAACACATCATAAGAAGAAAATATCCTGATTCAAAAATGCATTTAATACCCCAAACTTCTCAACAGTGTATCTAAGCAACAGATAGTACACTGTCGAGTATCAGTTATTTACTCTTGTGATCGCACTGTTGACTGGGAGTTGCTACTGCCCAGTATCACAAAAGAGCATTGTGCCACACACTGTTAAGCAGGGAAAAGATCAAACTTCAAAGTGTGTTTTCTACTGAATTCAGATCATTTTTGCACCATTGTAAATTCAAAAAATGTGTCAGTCAAATCCTCATAGGTTGAGGATTACCTATGTTCATTTTGGATTTTGTTTTAATTTCTACAATACTTTATAGGAACACAAGGTAATCAAACAAATGCTTCAAGAGACTTTTAAAATATAAGCATATTTATAGTTTCATATGACAGGAGATTTAAGCAGAAAAACATATAAAGAAATAATATCAAAGATTTCCCCAAATTTGAAGAGAAACATCAATTTATGTATCTTAGCAGCTAAATGAACCACGAGTCAAAGAAATAAAAATAAATTAAAACATTGATTCAGGTTGCTTTTTCAGGGCTATGAGCAAAAGATCCAACAAGAACAATTTAGAAGCAGGAAAGTTTATTTGGAGATCAGAGTTATAGAGAGCTCAATCCACAGATGGTCGACTCCCCTGCTCTGGGCCATGGTGAGGCAGCATTTCGTGGGGCTAGAGCCCACAGAGGAGAGCTGCTTAGCTCATGGAGGCATCAGGAAGCAAAGAGGGAGAGGCAGGAGACTCAGGAAGAAAGACCTTTCCAGGACATGGCTCCAGAGACCTACCTCCTCCAGTCAGGCCCCACCTGTCTACAGTACCACACAGTCAGTCCATTCCAACTAGTCTGGACTAATTAAGCTACAGTTCCTGTCCTTATCTAGTCATTTCACCACTGAATATTTCTGCATTAACACACAGGAGCTTCTGGCACATACTTCATATTCAAACTAAAACACAACACTGTCAATTTCACAAATCCAAAGAAATGATGCAGTCATTAAAGCAACTACGGAAAAACAAGTCACAAAGAAACAGCAATGTATTGCATGCTTTTCTTCAGGAAAAAAAATAATCTCTCTTTCTCACTCTCTCTCAGAGTCACTATTTAAAAGACACTAGACACTTTTCTCTGTCTAGACAGAGAAAGAGAAAAATCAGAGAAAATGAAAAGATTTTAAATGGCTGAGGGTGGGAGGGAGAGTCAATCTAGAATCCTATGTATGGAGAAATCTATCTCCTTAAATGAGGACATTAAAGACATTTCTAGAGTAATAAATTCTGAAAGAAACTCTCTTAAGAAGACCAACTACAAAAAAAAAGATAAAGGAAGATTTTTAGGTTGCAGAAGAATACCACTAGAGGGAAATGCAAAGTTAGTGAGAAAATTCTACAAGAGATGATAAATATGTGGATGAATGTACAGATCTCTAAAAATATTGGGGAAAAAACGGACTTTTATCCTAAAAATGTGATGTGTCAAATAGTTGGGGAAATTGTATTTTTATAGCTTAGTTTAAAATACTGACAACAGCGGGGAGCTGTGGTACACACCTGTGATCCCAGCGGTTTGGGAGGCTGAGGCAGGAGGCTTGAGAGTTCAAAGCCAGCATCAGCAAAAGTGAGCCACAAAGCAACTCGGTAAGACTGAGTCTCTAAATAAAATACAAAATAGGGTCGAGGATGTGACTCAGTGGTCAAGTGCCTCTGAGTTCAATCCCCAGTACCCCCTACTCTGCCAAAATTCTGACCAACAAAATTTGAAAGAAATCTTGATCCATCCTGAAGATTTAGTTAAGGTAGTTGGGTACTAAATTAATAAAGATTTAAATTACGTGTTTCCACAGTTTGGTATGTATCAGTGCTAACAATGCTGAAGTTCATTTCCAAGATGATTCAGGAAGGAATTCTGGCAGCCCAACTGAATTTAAATGGTGGTAAATTAAAGATGAACATTTTGTCTGTCAGCCTAAGTCTGATTGTGGAATGTGTGGCCATTATTTTGCAATTAGTGGTACTTACTTTAAAAGTGCTTTCACAGTGACTTAGCCCTTCAACACACTTTTCCAGAGCATTTCCCTCCCACAATTTTGAAGACTGTTGTCAAAATACTCACTCAATATTAAATCAATCTATCAATTAGTGATTGTGGGTGTCTGATCTCTACGTGCTTAATACTTATAAGCCCTCAGAAGATAAAAGTCATAGTGTTTTGTGTCAGCCCAAATCTTGTGGAAAGATCAAAAGAGCAACCTCTAAAATCTGCTTATCCATTCTGCACCAAACACTAAAAGCAAATCTCAGGGCCCTCACGGTCCTCCATTGCAAAGTCTGATCCAGCTTCACCTACGCTCAACACTGTTCACACTCAGCCTTACTACCCTGCTTTCTGTATTTACAATTCTACTGTCCTTTTCATCCCTGCCAATGGCTTATGGAAGCAATCATTCTGTTATTTTTAAAATGTATACCAGCAAATGAATTATCTGCATTTTTATTCATTCCAAATAATATTCACATTCCAAAAGATGATTTAGGCTACCAAGGACCCATGGGGTGTGTTACAGGATTTTATGGGGTATGTTACAAGATTTTTGCCCAGATATTCCACACCAAAGGCTGAGGGGATAAAAATAGTGTGAATCTATTTCAGTTTCATATGCAAACCTGAGGGTTGTAATCTAATTTAAATCAGAATCACCCAAAAAAGAAGTGGTCCATTAATTCACACAAGCATCCTTGGGCAAGGGAGCTTTTCCACATTGTTTGATGGTGTAAACAAAAGTGAATTGACACTGTGCAGGTAATTAGTGATACTTTGTGTTCTAATAAAGAGCTGCTTTCCAGTAAAACATAAATGGATGACCAAGCTCAGGAAATAATAGCAAGAATCAACAAGTGAGATTGCATCAAATTTAAAAGATTCTGCACAGCAACGGAAACGGGAGAGTGAAGACACAGGCTACAGAATGGGGAAAAAAATCCTTGCCAGCTATTCTTCAGACAGACTGTTAATAGTCACAGTATAAAAGGAACTCAAAAAAATTAGTAACAAAGAACAAGTAACTGAATCAATAAGTGAGCTAAACATCTGAACATACACTTTCCAAAAGAAGAAATACGTGTGACTAAGAAATTTATGAAAAAGTGCTCAAAATCTTCAGCAATCAGGATCATGCATATCAAGAGATCCCATCTCATCCCCATCTTATCCCAAGTATAAAAAACAAAAACAAAAAACAAAAATAAATTTTAAATAACATGCTGATAAGGAGGAAAATAATCCTCATATCCTATTGGTGGGAATGTAGATTAGTACATTCACTATGGATATCATATAGAATTTTCTTAAAAAATACTAAAACAGAATTTCCTTATGATCCAGCTATACCACTCCTCATTTTATACCCAAAAGAATTAATTCAGTGTTCTATAGCAATCCATGCATTCACATACTTACTGCAACACAATTCAGAATAGCCAGGTTATGGAACCAGCCTAGGTGCCCATCAATACGTGAATGGATGAAGAAAATGTGGTACATATTCACAATGGAGAATTACTCAGTCATAAAGAATAATGAAATCAGGTCATTGTCAGGAAATTAAATGGAACTCGAGAGATCATCTTGTTAAAAAAAATAAACCAAACTCAAAAAGACAGGCATTGAGTGTTTTCTTTCACATGTGGAAACTAGAAAAAAGATGACATGGAAGTAAAAATGAAACTATTGGAGAAGAGGAAAAGAATTGAGGAAGGGGGAAAGGAGGGTAAAATGGAAGTTACACAGGGGCTAGAAACATACAAAATATCTTATATGTGCATGAAAATAAAATAAAATTAAACCCATTTTATATAATTAATATGCACTAATAAAAAATAAAATAGGCAAAAATGAGCCAAATAGGTATATATAATTTAAAAGTGAAACAAACTATGTAACAGACTTAATAAAACTGGAATTTAAGAAACCTTAAGAAAATTTCATCCATCATACAGTCTCATTGATAATTAATTGAAATATAGCATGTTAAGTCAGTCATTAGTTGATTATTTTTAATAATGCAATGCACAACCTCAAACCCACTTTTGAGAAGAAAAGCAGGTGGTACCAACACAATGATCAATGAAACCTGTTCTTCCTAAGTAAAAAAATTCTGACTCCCAGGTTAATCACTGTATGATCAATCCCATATGGCATGTTTGCATTACTGAAAGGTGTATATTCTAACAAAATGCATATGCAAATACCATATGTGTATATATAGTTATATGCACATACATAAATACATATTTTAAATATTTTTAATTTTACAAGATTGTATTGTTATTATACATCATTTAAAAGTACTTCTTCACTTAAAATTATAGCAGATATCCATGCACATTATTGTATGTCATTTTGGTTCATTTTCATACTTAAATAATATTATGCATATTACTCTCCTTTCCATGGACACTGTTGTTTTTACTTCTTTTCTCAAAATAGTTCACTATATTGAAAAGTGCTGCTATGAATCTAGCTAATACTGTGAATTGTCGATGCCTTTCTGAATTGAAATTCTAAAGAGCAAAAGTACAAAACGTATATTTTTTAAACCTCTGACCAGGTTTTTTAGAAAACCATCAACATATTTCCAAAAGAATCATGTTGTATCAAAAGTCAGTTTCAATTCCTAAGCAGTGGCAATAAATTGAAACTTATACACACATTGAAAAAGCACAAAGAAGAGAATATAGTTTAATTAACTCATAAAGCATGTAAACATGTCCAGTTCTCTGTATTCTTGGGGAGCATGTTGGGAACAACTTTCCAGGTTCACTCAATCCTTTGTCCCTGGTTTTGTCCAGCAAAACCTAAACCTTTACCTAAAACCTAGAAAGTAAATACAAAATAAAGAATAAGTTAAGGAGTGAATCAATTGACAAGTCAATCAATGTATCTTTTCAACCAGAGAGATAGTATATTTACACATTTAGAGCCTTCCTCATTTAAATATAAAATATTATTTTGAAATGGACATTTGGTTTATTTACAGATAGCCCAAACTACTTACCTTATGGCCCATTGTTAAAGAAAATTCTTAATTATTTTTATAAATTACTTTGATGCACTTATTTACACACAAGCACATATACACACACACACACTCCTTCCATTTTCAAGAAATTAGGATATGTTCACATATTATAAAATTTTCCATACAGCAAAGATGATACCATTTTAACTCAAACTGAAAGTTAGACCACTTTATTCCTTCCAGGACATTTGGGGCCAGCATACTTCACTTTATATAGTTTGTTTTAGTCAGCATTTTTCTCCACTATAACCAAAAAGACCGGACAAGAGCAATGAAAAGAAGGAAAGGTTTATTTTGGGGCTCACAGTTTCAGAAGTCTCTATCCATAGTCTGAGGCTCCATTCCTCAGGGCTTGAGGTAAGGCAGAATATCATGGTCGAAGAGTGTAGCAGAGGGAAGTGGCTCCCATGATGATTAGGAAGCAGAGAGAAACTCCACTGGCCAGATACAAAATATATACCCCAAAGACACTCTTCCAATGCCCACCTCCTCCAGCCACACCCTACCTGCCTTCAGTTACCACTCTGTTAACCCTCATCAGGGGATTAAGCACTGATTGGGTTAAATCTTTTATAATCCAATCATTTCACCTCTCAGTGTTCTTGCATTGACCCACACATGAGCTTTTGCAGGACACCCAATATCTAAACCATAACATTGTTCTTTGAACCTCTTTCTTTGCAACAGTAAAACAAAACAAAACAACAACAAAAAAAAACTTACAATTTAATCATATTCATGTACGATATAAACTAAAGCAGAAAAATGCTAATGTAAATTATCTCTCAATTTCCATTTGTATGGATTAAAATGAATACTCCACAAAGGAAAACAAATTTGCAAGATGCAATGCCATTCTTTATGTACACTGAGAACAATAGAATGATACAAACCTTGAAATAAAATCACCAAAGAAGTAAAATGAATCATGAATAAAATGTCCAGCATTAAAACTAGAGAAGAAATACATACAGATTAAACTAGAAGAAGATACAGATATTCAGTAGAATTAGAAGAAGTTGACATAATAAATTACAAATTATAGTAAAACATTCCTATTAAATATAATTAGTGTTCTGGTTTCAGAAATATTGAATGTCTTGAATTTATCTTCAACGCCCCATTATGTCACATCAACAAAAGTTTCTAATGCACATATATGTATATAAGAATTCTGCAATAAATATTTTTAATACTTAGCATAAGCTCAAAATTTTACTTTATTAAATTATCTTTGTCTTTTAATTAAAAATTTGATAGTGATTGGTAATAGACCAATCTGATAAGACTGGGTATCTTCAAGGAGACTGTACAAATTTCATTTATAACATTGGCAAATTTGGTAACATAAGTCATTCACAGCTAATTAGTCTATCATTTACTCTTGCCCACATAAAATTCAGTAATGCACTTTGCTTCAGCATCTGCTTAGCATTAAAGATTATGTTGGGTTGCAATGAAAAAGAACAGCATATTCTGATTCTGTACAGAGATCACCACCCACACCAAGTCTGGGATCTGTTTTTAAATAACCTTCTACCTAGGTGTGACCCTGTGTGGGTGCTGGTTAGTTCAAACTTCCCCCTCCTAAATAGGAAGTTTCACTCCGGGATCCACCACCATTTAATCTGGAACGTCATTCCAGAGTCAGCTTCTATATCATCAGCACCAGAAATGTCGTTAAGTGGCAAAATAAACACTAGAAATAGATTTTCATAGGTGAAATTAGAAGCTTGTTTGTGAGCAGAATAGACATTTAAAAGACTTTCTGTGGCAAAATATATATTTTTTAAAGTGTATGGATTAATGATGTTAGAAACTTTTCCTAACCAAATGTAAATCTTTTATCAGAGACATCTATCTATATGCTTAAGGGTGGCATCAGATGCTCTGTTTCATCATTGGATCTGAGGCTTCTTGACTGAATTTAACTTAACCTATCTTGATAGATGACTAGGCAAACACTGTGTTAGAAAAGCACAGCATTTATGTAGGAGCATTCGTTTATGCAAGGTTGATTCATACCACATAAAAGGACAAGCTAGGATTTCATTGAGCTCACAGAACAAAGTGTGCAGCTGTTAAGTGCCTGCTTGCTAATAACTGTACAGGTGAAGACAGGTTGGGACTTTCTTTCATTATGATCCAGTAGCGAGTTCCCAGACAAGTAGCTAGCTCTCAACTACAACCAATTATAGACTGGTACCTTCATCTACCAAACAAACCAATACCTAAATATAAAAAGTGTTGAAAGTTGTATGTTAACAAGTTTAGACTAGCAGTCAGCAGTAACTAACATGGGGAGATGAAGCTACATCAAGCCTGCACTGAGTTATTGAACAATAAAGATATTTCTAGATAGCATAAAATCAACTTGAAATTGATGGCACAGAAGCAAATGGACACCTGGTCGATATCGAAATATGGTGTCTATTTAATGCTATGATCTCACAAATACTCTGTTAACTCTTAGGTGACTCAAAGTTAAAAAGCACAATGGACAGAATGATTGTATGATTTGGTGACATTTAATACTTCATTCATTCTGCTAGAAACTCTCCTTGTCACCAGAATTTTATTTTAACAAGGAAAGAAAATTACATAAGGGATTTACTTTTCCTTAATTGTTAAGTGTATAGCAAGAAATGGGAGAGACCAACTGTCACAGGAGCAGAGGATTTTCCTACTTGAGAATACGTTGATTAACTTCAGGCTGTAGGAGAAAAGTGTAGCTCTACTGACACGTGATGCTCAGTTCCATCTTATGGCATGCATTTCTGACTTCCAAAGTTTACAAGGTACAGCCACCTGGTGGAGGACACCTGTAATCCCAGTGACTAGGAGGTTGTAACAGAAGGATTGTAAGTTTGAGGCCCGCCTGAGCAATTTAGTGAGACCTTATCTCAAAATAAAATTTAAAAAGGATTAAAGATGAAACTTTTTAGTAAAACATCCCTGTGTTCAATTCTCAGATTCCCAGCACACACACACAAAAAAGGTACATCTAGAATTGAGGGTCAATTTAATTTATTTAACCAATATGATTATCGTGATTATTCAATAAGGTTATTCACGATAGGAAATTTCCTGGGGTGAGATGCAGATAGTTCTTTTCTCATGAAGTGATTTGTCAACTGTTTATTCAAAAAGAACATCTGATTATCACAAGTTAGACAATAATTCAAAGAGGCTAAAAAAGTAAGTGAATAAGTAACCCACTCAGGAAAACACACTGAAAGGGGCAATTAAAATCAACTATTTGGTGGGTGAACAGTAATTTGATCAATGTCCCCAAATGCATACTACATACAAGCAGGAAACTTCAACCATGTTTTATGTGTATAAATGAAATAAGGAATGCTGATTTATGAAAAAGAAAAGATAAAAATTCTAATTTAAAAATCATTTGTTTCAAAAATCATTAATATCTAGAATATAAAAAGAACTCAACAAACACAGCAAAAAAAAATCAATTAAGCCAATTCATAAATGGGCAAATGAATTAAAAAGGCACTTCTCAAAAGAAGAAATACAAATGGGCAATAAATACACAGAAACATGTTCAACATCATTAGCAATTAGGGAACACAAATCAAAAGTACACCGAGGCTGCGCACAATGGTGCACACCTATAATCCCAGGGCCTCAGGAGACTGAGGCAGGAAGATCACTAGTTCAAACCCAGCCTCAGCCAAAGGGAGATGCTAAACAACTCAGTGAGACTCTGTCTCTAAATAAAATACAAAAAATAGGACTCAGGGTGTGGCTCAGTGGTCACTTGTCCCTGAGTTCAATCCCTGGAACCCACCCAAAAAGAAAGTACACTGAGATTTCATCTCACACTAGTCATATTTGCAGCTATCAAGAATACAAATAATAATAAATGCTGGAGAGGATGTGAAGAAAACGGTAAACTTTTACATTGTTGGTGCAATTGTAAAGTATTACAACCACAATGGAAATCAGTACGGAGGCTCCTCAAAAAACTAGGCATGGAACCACCACGAACCAGTTATACCACTTCTTGGTATTTATTATCCAAAAGAATTCAAGTCATCTTATTATAGTGATGCATACATACCAATGATCATAGCAGCACAATTCACAATAGCCAAACCATGGAACCAGCCTAGAAGTTCATCAACATATGAATGGATAAAGAAAATGGGGTATATATGCACAAGGGAGTTTTATTTAGTCATAAAAAAGTGAAATTATATCATTTGCTGGAATTGGATGAAACTAGAGACCATCATGTTAAGCAAAACAAGTTATTTTCAGAAAGTCAAGGGTCATATGTTTTCTCTCATATGTGGAAGTAGAGAGGAAGAAGAAAAAAGAAAGCTGGGGAAAATCAAAGGAAAATCAGAAGAGAAAAGGAACCAAGGGTAGAGTCAGGGAAGGTGTGGGGAAATGCTGGTGAGTGACATTTGCCAATTATATTGTTATATTGTGTGTGAGTACAAATATGTAACCAAAAAAATGAAAATCAGCACATACAACTACAATGCACCAATTTTTATGTGGAAAAAGAAAAGAAAAAAGTTTTAAAAAATATTTTTTTTCACCTATTCCTCATACAACTAGAAAACATTCATACTTAAGAGAAATAGGCTGTCCAGGGTGCCACATACCTATAATCCCAGCACTCGGGAGCCTGAGACAGGAGGATAGCAAGTTCAAAGTCAGCCTCAGCAACTTAATGAGTCTCTAAACAATTTAGCAAGACACTGTTTCTAAATAAAGCATAAAATGACTGGGGATGTGGCTTCACAGTTGAGAACCCCTGGTTCAATCTCTGGTGCCAAAAATAAATAAATTAAATAAATAAATAAAGTAAGTAAGTAAATAATTGTCAATGATCTGGCATTTATTTGCATTATTTGCAGAGTACTTCTTTAATATATACTATTTTAAAATACTAGTAAAAAAAACAACAATGGCATTAAAGGTGGATTCCAATTTTTTAAGTTGTAACTGAATTTAATATCACTGGATATGACAAGAATTCTCCAACTTTCTAAACCTTTTCTTGTATATAAAAGAAAACCTCAAAAGAATTAAATGTAGTCATATCAACTGAACTCCATGGCAGTTATAATATGGAATTGATTCTTGCAATCTCACTAAGCATTTTCAATATTTTTGACGAATTCTGGGAGTGTTTGTATGATATCAAAAGATTGAACGCTGGGGGAAGTGGCGCACACCTGTAACCCCAGTGACTCAGGAGGCTGAGGCAGGAGGATTGCGAGTTCAAAGCCAGCCTCAGCAAGGGCAAGGTGCTAAGCAACTCAGTGAAACCCTGTCTCTAAATAAAATACAAAATAGGGCTGGGGATGTGGCTCAGTGGCTGAGTGCCCCTCCCAAAAAAAGATTGGAAGAAGTGAAGAAATCTTCATAAATAGAAATGATTGATTAAAACTGGTGAAACAAAAATAGAAGAAATATGCATATAAATGAGAAAATAAAAGAATGTCAGATCACATACAAGGTTAAAAAATGGTGATAGGATAAGCATATTTCTATAGTGATATGTATATATTTTGTCACAAAAAAAAAACCTGAGAAACAATAACATATTTATATAATAGATACCTTGCCAATTTTATGCTTGAGCATATCACAATTATCTCATTTAATTCTCACATTGTAATATGAATCTATTCAATCTTACTGTCATTTTATGAATTAAAACCTAGTTTCTAAGACATCTAGCCAGCATATATTCTGACTTGAAGTTTATATCACAGAATCTTTACTTAATTCAATATTTTAAAACTGTGTTCAGCTATTGCTTCAGAATATTTGTAATAATGTGGTTGGGATGTGCTAGTACAGCTTACAGGTTTTTCACAGAAAGACTTGTAAGCACATACATCAACATGTAGGCACCAAAAAAAAATGAGAATAATTCTAACCTACTCTCCTAACAGATGAAAGATGAGTGTACTGTCATTGTAAAAAAATTGAGATTATCTAGTACTTCCATGTTTAATGTTTTTTTTCCACACAGATATTCATTTTTCCAAAAGAGAAGACCACTTCCTTAACCCTATGTGGCCTAGACAGAACCCATTGGAAAGATTTGTGTCAATGGTGAGGACCCAGCTCTCATTGGACTCCATGGGTATTTGTCCTGTGGGGGTTAAGAGGAGACATTTCGGTTTTTACTGAGTTCATTATTACTCCTAGCATCTTTGTTTCATTTTATAAGAAACTGTCCTTGAGGATTGAGTTCTCAGGCAAATGGGGTCCAAATACAGATAATAGAGCCAAAAGCTGATTCCCACACAGGGTCTTTCTTTCATTTTCTCTGAAGACTTTGTAACAATCAGCTCATCTTAAAGTGAAGAAAAGTTATAAATACAAATTTTTGTTAAGTTCGCAAATTGACCTCTCAAAAGTCCTATTTGCAAGCCAAAGATAATCATTAATTCTTACTGAGGATAAAAAGAAATTCCTTATCAGAAACATTTGCCAATCTAACCACAGGAATAATTGATGTGTCCATTTTGTGTGTGTCTATAATGTAAATGCATGCCAGTGTGTATGCCTGCCTGAATTAAAGTCCCGCAGGATCTAACATATTTAGGGACTCCAAGTCCAATGTGACCAAGACATATAATTTAGGAAAGAGCATAACAAACATTTTTACTGATTACCCCAAAATATTATATTGGAATCACTTTGATTGAGACTATATACTTTAAATTTCTGTGACTTAGTTTTAAATATGCTAAAATTTTCCATAAATTTTCAGCTATCTCTAGCTTTCACTTTGTCTTTTCCCCATAATTTAAGAGTTTTGGAGAGCATCCAGAGCACAAACATTCAAATCATTAGTGAAGTCAGCACAATGTCTTCAGTGAAAAAAGTAGAGGAGCTAAATTTTTATAACTTGGCAAGAAAAAAAATTTACAAATATTTGAAAAGTGTGAAAAGAAAGAAGTGAAAGGAATTATTTAGCATAGTTCCTATGAATATAAGAAAAGTAAAATGTTGAAAAGAAAAAAAATTTCTTCCTATTCCTGTGATAGCATAATTTCAATAAAAATGAGAATAAACAAAAGATAATTTCCATGTACTAGTTTTATTCCATTAGCACAGTTAGCAAAATGTTTAACTGATCTATAAAACAGTATTAATTGGGCAAAGGCCTTGAGAACTAATGACAAGGATAGTAACAACTACAGTAGCTGAAACAAGTTGGCAAGCACTGTTCCAACTCATTTAATTGCTATAATGACCCTGGGAGGTAGTTACTATTACATTCCTCATTTTACATATGAGGAAACTGAGAAAAACAGAGAAAAAAATGAGAGGAATAGTGCCTAATCATTTTTATTGTCATATTTCTAAATACTTCTAAAATTATGTATGTTAGATAAATCTTATAATCTACTAATTCACACCAAGTGCACACTGTCAGTCATGCAATGCAGTCAGTGATGATTGCTGGGCTACTAGGTATAGTTGTACAAGGTAATCAGAGTGGTAGGTTTGTTTGTAATTGGATTATGCACATATGTTGTTCATAATTGATTTTCTAACTCCCACCAAGAAACACATACTAACATGAAAGACACTATCATTACTTATTCTTGAAATATCTTTATAATTGGTAACTGTGGATCAAATTATCAATTAAAAATCAAGAATATTTATTACTATATATATTTTTACTATACCACTTAGGGAAAGTCTCATACCATACCCTGGGGATATAACCAAGAGCAAGACCCTTAAGTCCTCTGCTTTCACAGAACATACAGAATTATAAGCACTGTACAATTGCAATTTTTAGTAGAACATAAACAGGTTGATCTCATAGAAGGTAGGAGTAGAATCTTGGCTACCAGAAATCAGGAGAAGTAGGGAAGAGGAAAGATGGGAGGAGGTTTGTTAAAGGGCACTACGTTATTGTTTATTTGAAATAAGTTTTCGTGTTCTAGGCATAGCAGGATAGATAATAGTTAAAAATAATGCAATATACATCTCAAAGTAGATATGAGAGGTATTTGAATTCATATATCATAAGAATGATAAAAGTTGAAGGTGATTGATATGCAGATTACCTGAGTTGATTACTACCAGTGTGTGCATGAATCTAAACATCACTTTGCAACTCATAAATAGGTGCACATATTATAAGTCAATCAAAAAATTTGTTTAATTTAGAAAGTAAAGGAAAGTTAATAATATGGTCAAGGTTGCCCAGAGAAACAGGAGAATACAATAGAGAGATAGATGAAATATGTTAAAAGGAATTGACTTGTGCAATTATGGCAGTTGGAAAATCCAAAATCTTCAAGGTGGATTGGCAGGTCAGAGACAAGGAAGAGTCAATGCTACAGTTTCGGTTCCAAAACTGTCAAGCTGGAACCCAAAGAGGATCTGATGTAACAGTTCCAGTCAAAAGGCTATCAGACCAGAGAACAAAGAAGAACTTACTTTCCAATTCAAGTCCAAAGAAAGTCATCTGCTAGAGATTTTCTCTAACCAAGATGGAGGTAGAGAGGCTATTCAGCAATTTCTATTCAGCCTTTAGAGGACTGGATGAGCCTAGCCCATACTGTGAAGGCCAATAAACTTTGCTCCAAGTCCAACAATTTAAATGTTAATCTCAACCCAAAACGTAGAAATACCCAGAGTAATTTTTAACCAAATATAGTACATCCCAAGGCCCAACCAAGTTGACACAAAATTAATCCTCACACACTAAAATAATAGAATAATAAAATCAGAGCTTTGGAATTTGTATAGCCAAAAAGTTTTCCCTTAAGAGGTGATTTTTCTTTTTGTTTTCAAAAATGAACTTTATTTGTTAGAGAAGTTTTAGGGTCACAGATCCATAGTTTCTAAGATTAGAAGGGAATGGAATAAATCCGTACAGCACAGAGGACATTTCATGTGATGGAACTATACTACAAGAAGTGATATTAAGATGACACATGGACTACACGAAGTAACACTGAGGGGACAGTCAATGGTAAAAGAAATTGTCTTTGAAGGGAAGGGGATGGTAGGGGAAAAAAGAAACAGAAAATAAGTCTCTATTATTAGAGTTCTGGGGACAAGAAAAACAATGGATAGCACCAGACAGAATCAGAGGAATTTCATGCAGAGTAGGATGTGAAGTTTAGCTCTAATTTTGAGTGGAACAAAAAATTTCTGCATGATTCCCACAGTAGGCAGCTGATAAATCAATGAAATCAGCACTGGCCCCAGCAGGATTCTCCCTTACAAGTTATTTGTATTGTTTGAAATCATATTCTACCATACGTGATCAGTAACTAGCAGATCTCAGACATTTATTGAGCATATAATATATACCAATGACTTTTTAATCACTGGAGAATCTAAGAAAGATGAGACGCCATCCCTACTTTCAGTACATTTCATCCCAAGCATAAAGAATAATGCAAAAATCATAATTTTACTTTATAGTATTTGCTGTAAATAAATTCTCCCATATGCATAGCTTCTAAGTGATGTATGGAATTACTAATTCTGGAGAACTGTTGTTGAATTTATGCATGCTGACAAAAGGAAGATAGAATTATTAAAAGTTAAATACATATTTTTTGCATTTAATGATGAGAATTTGAGTACATTGTTTAAGGCAATGAATTTTACCTTAATGTTATGAATATCTGAATAAAATAATATAGCAGTTTCTCTATCAATGCAATTTAATTATATCACACCCATAATGAACTAAGCTAAGGCACCAGCATAACCTGAATCTTTAAGTAACAAATTCCAGATTTAAATCAAACAGTAGCTTGCTCTCAATTAAACAAAAATCTCAGTTTAATAAATGTTATATTAGCAAGAAGATACTCAAATGGTTTAAAACCTTATTTTATGGCTATTATCCTCTATAAAAATAATATATTCAAATAATAGATAAATATATAGATAGAGCCATAGATATATTTTGTACTAACCTCAATACAATGTAAATGCTTCTTTTTGTTTATGTCTGCTAGATCAGCACTTCCCTATCTCTGTGTATTACATATCCAAATTCCAAATCATTACAGGACCAGAGTTTGGGCTTCACATTCATAACATCTCCTGAATATTCATACAAATTGCCTCTGAAAATACCCTCATTAAAAGGACCTGAGTAATAGTCCTTGTAAAGCACTTTAAAAATATGAACCTTGTGTAAATGCTAAGTAGCGTTTTTATTAGTGTTAAACATTAAACAATAGCAGAGGGAGTAATAAATTTAGATTTATGGCATGGCCAAGGAAGAAAAATATTTTCATAAGGAGCATCAAAGGACAGTAAAAGGAGATTCAAGAAATAAAGCTACATGATGCCACAGCACAGAAAAATACTATCAAAGAATATGCTGAACTGTTCTAAGGACTGAATGTGGTATAAAACTTGAATGCCAAAAATAATGATTAAAGTAATAGGGGTCAGGAGGAGAGACATTTAAGCTATTTGAAAATGGAGCCCCAGTAAAGAGCAACCTCAATCAGATCATTAGTCACCCAGTTTTGTGTAATGATAAGAGTCCAGTATTTAGGAATTTCTTCCAGGAGACAATGAAACTTGGAACATTATGACTCACTTCACCATGTTACAGTACAAAGCAGCTTTCTCATAATGTAATAAAAATGGCCCAAGGCTCCCACTATACCATCCCAATTTCACCAGAAAAAAATATACTTTCTCCATAGATTGGCTTTCTTTTTTAATCACAAGCTGTTGAAGCATTTGGATGACTTTATCCCTGGGCACGGTTCACTGATGACGGCTTATTTCCTTATAAATTCTACCTTAAGCAAATCCTCCATTTGTGATTGTTAACGAGCTGAAACAGAACACTGGAGACTGCCACTAGACCTCTGGTCTAGATGCTGTCTAATACAATACATCCTGTTTAGGTCATATCAAAGGATGAGGAAGAAAAGTTCAGGTCCCAGTAACATGTATGATTATTGTCTGTGCTCACAAATTTATTGTCTTTCAAAAATTAAGTGCAAGGCCATATCATTAGAGGCCAAGTCCACCCTGGGAAATTTGTTTAGGTCATGTTATGGTATGCTCCACCTCATGAATTCAGAATCAATATTGTACTTTGGCAATTCAGGTCTGTGCAACCATCATCCATGCCTCTTTTAAAAAGAAATTTAACACTTGTTGATGCTTTTCTCACCAATTCCTTCTCAGAACAATCCTTGTTAACACAGACAGGGATATGCAGATTTTAGAGAGACAGATATTAAGTTTTGCTCCTTTCCCTGTGGAAATACTTACAAGTCTAAAAGCATATTTACCCATTATTGTTGCAGAAGACTTCAGTGCCACTGTATCAATATATTTTGCACATACATAAAAGTGGGTTTAAAATCTGACCTTATTGGTCACCACTCTATATGTAAATTATTTTTCATATATATCTGTATTATGTTATGCATACATAAGAAACAATTGTCTAGCATATCATTGTTTTATATGTTAAATATTGAAAGAGTAATATGTTGTCCCAGGGAAATTTCAGAAGCATCTCTTGGGGTTCTACATATAATTATCAAGTTTGTTAAAAGTAATTCTGATCAACAACTAAGATTAGATAAAGTATAAACCTCACAGATATAATTATATCAATAAACACCTACATGAAGAAGAACAAAGATCTCAAATAAGAAACCTAACTTTACATTTTGAGGAAATATCAAAAGAAGAACAAACCAAGCCCAAAGTTAGAAGAAAGAAGTAAATAATAGAATTCAGAGCAGAAGTAAATGAAAGAATAGAAAAGCATTTTTTAAATAAACAAAACTTAGAGTTGATTTTTTAAAAAAGGTAGACATATGTGACCCACCATTATTAAGTCACATTGACTTAAACAATTAAACAATGGTATGAATCTACATCATGCACAACCATAGAAATGAAAAGTTGTACCCCACTTGTATACAATGAATCAAAATGCAGTCTGTAAAAATAAAAATAAATAAATAAAAAGTAAAGAAAGACTCAAATACATAACATTAGAAATGGAAGACAAGACACAACATTCATTGAAACAACATTTTTTAAAAAAGGTCATGAGCAATGATGATGAACAATTATATGCTACATCAACAGAGTAAAGGATAAAAATTACATGATCATCTTAATATATGCAAAACAAGTCTTTGGCATAATTCAAAATCCTTCAAGATAATAACTTTGAGTAAATTAGGTATAAAAGCTACCTCAGCACAGAAGAGACTATACTGAAAATGCTACAACTAACTTCATGTTCAATGTCAAAAAAAGAAAGTTTTTCCTTGAAGATCTGGAGAAAGATAAGGATGCACATTTTCACCACTTCTATTCAGCACAGTACTGAAGGTCTTAGGCAAAGCACTTAGACAAGAAAAAGCAGCAAATCAAACTGGGAAGGCAAAAGTCAATTCAATTTTTGTTTTTAAGTGACATGACCGTATATTTAGATGTTGTATATGGAAAACCCAAGTTCTTATAAGTACAAAACTCAGTGAGGGGCATAGAGGGGGAAGGATATAGCTAAATTGCAGGATCCAAAATAAATACACAAAAATCAACTGGGTTTCTATACACTTAGCAATGACTGTCTAAAAACAATTTCAGTATCCAATTCCATTTATGAGAGTATGAAAAAGTAAGCACTTAAAAGCAAATATAAATTAGAAGGAGAAAAAAGGCATGCACACTGAACATAATAAAAGACTGATGAAAGAAATTAAAGCAGGCAGAAATAAATGGAAAGACATCCTGTGATCATGAATTAGAAGAATTAGTACTATTAACATGTCCATACTACTTAAAGCAACCCACATATTAGGTACATTTTCTATCAAAAATCCAATGGTATATTTTACATAAATAGAAGATCTTAAAAATTCTATGGTACTGCAAAACTCTCCAAACAACAAAAATAGCCTTAAAAAAGAACAAAGTTCTTCATATATACAAGGCCTTTATACAACCTAATTTCAAAACATATTACAAATTTATATTAACCCAAATAGAATGGTGCTTACATAAAGACAGATATGTATACTCAAATATAGTAACTGATGCCAAGAATACACAATGAGAATACAATATTCTTTTCCATAATGATGCTTGGATTTAGATATCCACATGCAAAATAATGAAATTATACCTTTATCTTATGTCATATTAAAAGAAATCTTTTAATATTTTAATTGATTCAAAATCAATTAAAAAAACTTAAATGGATGACCTGAACTTGTAAATGTCCTGGAATAAAACCTATCGGAAAACTTTTATTACATTAGTCTAAACAGTGATTTCTGAGGTATGACACCAAAAGCATGGGCAACAAAAATAATAAGAGACAAATGGGATTTTATCAAACAAAAAATGTTAGCATCATAAAAGAAATTATTAACAAAATGAAAAGGCAATGCTAGAGACTGGGAGAAAATGTTTGCAAAATATGTCTGATAAAGGTTGAATATCCAAAACACATAAAGTGTCACCCACAAGTCAGTAATAAAAAAGGAAAAAAGAAAAAATAGTTTTCAAACGTGTTCACATAAAAAGGGTATATGAACCTAAAAGAAGAGAAAATAGGTCCAAATCTTCATCATGTTGGCCTAGGACCAGATTTCCTTAACATGACTCCCAAAGCACAAGAAATAAAAGCACGAATCAATGATTGGGATAGAGTCAAACTAAAAAGCTTTTTCTCAGCAAAGGAAACAATCAGCAATGTGAAGAGAGAGCCTTCAGAGTGGGAGAAAATCTTTGCCACACATACTTCAGATAGAACACTAATCTCCAGAATCTACAAAGTACTCAAAAATCTTTATACCAAGAACACTAATAACCCAATCAATAAATGGGCCAAAGAAATGAACAGGCACTTGACAGAGGAAGATCTTCAAGCAATCAACAGATTTATGAAAAAATGTTCAACATCCCTTGTTATAAGAGAAATGCAAATCAAAACTACCTTAAGATTTCATCTTACTCCAATTAGAATGTCTTTTATTAAGAATACAGGCAACAACAGGTGTTGGCAAGGATGTGGGGAAAAGGGTACACTCATCCATTGCTGGTGGGACTGCAAGTTGGTGCAACCACTCTGGAAAGCAGTGTGGAGATTCCTTAGAAAACCTGGAATGGATCCACCATTTGACCCAGCTATCCCACTCCTTGGCCTATTCCCAAAGGACTTAAAATCAGATTACTACAGTGATGCAGCCACATCAATGTTCATAGCTGCCCAATTCACAATAGCAATAGCTAGATTGTGGAACTAACCTAGATGCCCTTCAATAGATGAATGGATAAAGAAACTGTGGTATATATACACAATGGAATATTACTCAGCCATAAAGAAGAATAAAATTATGGCATTTGTAGGTAAATGGATGATGTTGAAGACTGTCATGCTAAGTGAAATTAGCCAATCCCCAAAATCCAAAGGCCAAATGATCTCTCTGATAAGTGAATGATGATGCATAATGCGGAGTGGAAGTGAGGCAAGAATGGAGGAGGATAGATTGCATAGAGGGAAGGGAGGGGTGGGGTCGGGATAACAGAATAAGACAGACATCATTGCCCTGTGTACATGTATGAATGCACTGCACGGATGGTGTGACTCTACTTTGTGTACAACCAGTGAAACAATAACTGTACTCCATTTGTGTACAATGAATCAAAATAAATAAATTTTAAAAGATAGGTATGAAACATGAAACTAGAGGACTTGTGCTAAATGAAATAAGCTCGACAGAGGCAGATACCTGAGAACACTTATCTGAAGACTCTAAAGCAAAGTGTAGAATGGTGGTTACCAGGAACTAGGAAAGGCAGGAAACAGGTGGCATTTAGTCAAAGCTACAAAGTCTGTTACCCAAGATGAAAAAGTTTTAGAGGTCCACAATTCTGTTGAAATCCTATACTTAAAATGTATTATCATACACTTAAAAATTTGCCAACTAGAGAGCTTATTTTAAGCATTCTTATCACAAAAAATAAAGCAAAATAAAATATAAAAGAGCAGTACAGAATTTCAGAGACGGTACGTTTATGTCATAGATTACTATGATGATACGTAAATTGAAGTAGAATTTTATTTTGTTTTATATTACTTGGAAATAAAATATAACATTATTTGACATTGATTTTGGTATGTCAAACATAAAGTTAAAATGTGAAGTCTAACTACACACAATTCAACACACACACACACACAAACCCAGCAATATTGAGTTGAATTACATCCAAACCAGAAGATAAAAAGAAATTTTAATTAACAATATTTCAAACCATCAATTAAATTAAGATAACAGCCATAAACTTACATATATTAAAAGTAATGATAGTAATAAGTGTGAAAATAATCAACTCAGTCAGATTTTAATAAGATCCAAACATTTAAGAAAAAGACCCACATGATTATCAAATAGAAGAAACCCCAAAATTCAGTTGAAAAAGATTATATATGGCTTAGTAAAGATATAAAAAAGCACAGCAATTAAAAGCAAAAAGAAAGAAGGAGGGAGGGAAGGAAGGAAGGCAGACAGGCAGGCAGGCAAGAAAGAAAGATAGAGGGAACAATTAACCTAGGCAAATACTAAATAAAAGTATATTATTTTTAGATCAGCTGACAAAATGAATTAAAGAGAGAAATATATGTATACATATCCATATATGTATATCAGAAGAATCAGTTATGAATGTCAGTCATAACAGGTGAATTTAACTTTTTTCTCTTAGTAATTGGTTTATTAATGATCCAAAGAAAACAGAGAGAGAGAGAAAGACAGAAAAAGAGAGGGAGAGAGAGAGAGACGGGGCGAGGGGAAGGAAGGAATTAGACAATGATTTAAATAAGAAAGAAAAATCAATGTATTAAAAGTTTATAGAGATCTAAAAATTATTTGCCCAACATTTATTTTTCAAGCTAACATATGAAACATTTACAAAAAATTGATCATGCTTCTCACCACTAAGCAAATCACAGCAAATACCAAAGTAGCCATATCATATACAGTCTAAGTAATGTACAATCAAATTCTCTTTTGTTTTGTATTCAATTAATATTTTATTTTTACTCATTTGTTGTACGTGATAGTAGAATGCATTTGCACATTTTGATAGATCATACATAAATGCAGTGTAATCTTTCATTTTTCTGATTATACATATTATAGGATCACATTGGTCGTGGAGTCATAAATGTACATGAGGTAATAAAATTGTAAAGACTGATTTAGCTATTTGGAAATTTTTACACAAAATTATTTAAAAGTTGGGTTAAAGGAGATATCAAAATGAATACGAACATTTAGAACTGAAAAAAATAATCCTGTATATTGAAATTTGTGAGATATTTACTGGAAGCTATCCTGAGAAGAAAAAATTGCAGTGCTTCCTCAGTAATTGTTAGTGGTACAAAGCTTTGTTGCCTATGCAATGGTCCTTCCTTTGCCCTCTCCTTATTTTTTGATCTGGAGCCCTCACATGTTGGAAACAGAACAGTAGTTGGGAAAAATGCATCATGAGTCTTGTAAATAACCCCATTGACAGTTTTAGAGGTGGCCATTCAACCTAGCCCATATTTTTAGGGAAATCTGGATAATATTTCTATTCTGATAATGAAGTTGAAAATGACAAGAAGAAAGTATTTTCTTTTTCAGACTGTGTGCTTTCCTGCCCGCAATATTGAGATGATTGTATGACAGCAGGAAGTACAGCAGCTGTAAGCCCACCTGGAGGCCAAAAGTATAGATGAATATGTGACCTGAGGACAGGAGGAAAAAGCATGGGGAAACTTGGTCCTGGAAGACACTGTTAACTGGGGACATAGCTGACTGCCCACTGTAGAACCCTTCCTTACTGAGAACAATGTCCCCAAATGTAAGACAGATGTCATTTCTCCATAATCTAAAACCTGACCCCATAAAAATCACAAACACAATGCATGCGCACACACACATGCACACACACATGATTATCCAAATAGCATGAAAAATGGATTCATTATCTATATAGAAAAAAGAAGGCTCAAAAGTTTATTGGTTTTCTTTTAATCATAATCAGGTATTGACTTCTAAAATGAATACTTTCAGGTAATTCTTAAGGTTTCTTTTATAAATTAGTACATAAGCTATTTTTGATAAAAACCATCAGGTACTTTAAAAGAATATATGTTTTCTCTTTGCAATGTAAACTATCACTTAAATAGATGTTTTGGTTGCAAAGTGGGCAGTTTTTCTAAGGATGGATTCCGTCTCCAGACTCTCTGGGCCAGAGAAAGATGCCCAGTGGATTAATCAAGCAGCAAAACTACAAGAGCAAATTATTCTTATATATATTTGTGAAGATTATCTCAGTCAAAGTAATATTGAGGAAGATTCACCAAATGTGACTAATGAAATATCAAGAGTTAGTCCAAAGTTAAAATAAATAAGACCGCTGGTTTCATTACAGTCATCTACAGAATGGCTAAAAGAATTCACACAAACTCTTTATCACATATAAATGAGTGTGTGTTTTGTGTGTGTGTGTGTGTGTGTGAGTTTGTGCACATATCAGTATCAGTGATTGCACTGTAATTCATACTAAAAAAAAATGGAGATAATATGTGTCACTGGAAGAATTAGTATACTATGAGCAATAGAAAATAAGGTTAGTTCCCTCCTCATCCCAGGGGGAAATTCCTTTCAGAGGAGAAATTACCTAACTTTTGAAATTCAATAAAGCTTTTAGGACAAAACATTGACAGTTCTCTTTCTAATATCAGAGTTGGAAATGTTGTAATTGTAACACAGAAGTCACAAAAGCACAAGATGGAGGGCTGATAAATTCTTTTCTGCAGTTCATCGTCCCCACTCCCCACACTTTCAGGGGCCCCTCCCCAAATTCTCTGCCTCTGGATCCTGTTTTTATTGCCCCAAATAGACACCTAAACCCCATTCCCAACCTCCATCTCAATTAACTCCAATTTGTCCTTCAGATCTTGGTTCTAGTGCCTACTTGTGTTAAGAAAACCTTCCTTTATATCCCAACCTGAGAGCAATTTGTCTATCTATTCCAATGCTGTACCACCCCTCTGATCTTCTTTTCTTAGTATCTGTCACTATAATTATATGTGCATTTGTGTGATTGTTTGATTAATAGCTGGTTTCATAAACTACACAGAATAAACTATGCCACATGCCCCATGCTCATCAGCATCACTCCAACACCTACAGCAATGCTTGGGACAGAGACATCATCCCATAAATATTTGCAGAATAAACAAATAAGAAACTGGTTTCATTGGGAAAGTGAGAAAAGTCTTGATGAATGTTGCGTGTAAATAGGAAATACTAGAATTTTATAAATATATTGGTTTTGGGCATCTGAGAATTGACAGAACCATCACAGGTAAGAGAACATGGAAAATGGGAAAATATCTTTCAAATAATTCTACTTGCAGTAATCCCTTCCTCCTTTAAACCATGCTCCCAGTCTGTACTTCATTTAGGGGCATATTTTCTGTTCCAGTGATCTGTGCGCCATTCATTTCTTCATTCATCTCATTCAGGTACATGAGCTAAGCACACAAGTTCTCCTCTTTTATGGAAATTTGACCCTTATTGTAGAAATCTAGAGATAGAAAAATTAAAGCTTAATTTAAAAGTATCAAATTTCATGTCATGATTGAAAAGTGCCTGAATAATACATAAAATTAAGCCATAGGATAGTGTCCTTTAGAGAGACTGGATTATGTTGGATAGCCATGTAAGACTTCATTGAGGAAATGACATTTAAGCTGGTATTTTAACATGCACCTCTAAGCTCTTAATGCATTGTGGTGGTTTATTATGTTAGTAGCTGCTTGATAATTGTGTGTTAGATTTAATTGAATATTTATGCAATCACTTTAAATCTTGATAGCTCCTCGTAGCTTTGTGCCACTAAAGTAGGTCAGGAAATAAAGTTATCTCTCTAATAGTTAGATAACTTTTCACTAGTTATTAAAACTATAATCAAAGGGAAAAGAATACCAACTTTGACCTAGCTTCTTCTTGTCTATTTTGTGAGTATGAGCAGTGAGCCTCTTTCTCACACCTAAGCATTTTGCAGAATATTCTGTAACTGGCACTGTAATATCCCATGCAGCATACTCTCAAAACTCTAATTATAATCTATTTGCCTCCTTACTAAAGAACAAAAGTTACTGATATTTTGTATATGCCCATCTAATATACATATAGATTAGCCTTCTAATGTCAGCCATAGTCATGAGTGACAAAACAAAACAAAACAAAAAAAAAGGGAAGATTAGTGAAGGGGTATTTTCTACCTCACTGTGGAAACATATTACCTACATTAGTTTTCTGTGCTTAATAACAACTTTCCGCAAACCTTATATATAACACATATATAATCCTCTGCAGTTTCTGTGGGTGGAAAGTCGCAGCATGGCTGACGTGGGTTCTCTGCAAGGATTTAATTAAATTAATGGCCAGGCCTGGTACTTATTTGGGATGAATACAGTTCAAAACTGATTCAGTTTTTTAGCAGAATTCTCTTACTTATGGCTGAAAGTAATTTTCATGAGCAACCAGACAGCCTGGGCTTGGGCTTGATCCATTCCCTGTTGAGAAAATGGTAATTTGCTTTTTCACAAGTAGCAATGACCACACAGACTCTACACTTAGTTAGACAGAGTCTTCTTTAACATAATATAATCACAGAAGTGATAGCCCAATACTTTTGTCATGTTCTACTGATTAGAAGCAAGTCACAGGCTCCTCCAGAGTATCAAGGATGGAATTATAGGAAGGTATATAAATAATGGAGATGATATTGGTGGTGGGAGGGAAATATCACCTTAGAATCTGTCCACACAATGTCTTCTAAGTTCTTTGCTTTGACAATAATTTTTCATATACTACATAGACTATGCCAAAGTACTCCATCATACATTATCATCATAGCAATTATAAGATAGGCAATATTTAGGAAGTGCTATTCTCATGATCCACCCAATGTTATCTTCCAAATACCATACATAGTAAGGTAAGCAGTGGCAGTAGCAGTTTGTCTGTTTTATGCCTAAGGAAATAGAAACCAAGAGCAATTATCTCTACTCAAGATCCCATAATCTATATTAGTACAGTTGCTTTCCTAATAATAATTCCAGTGCTCTGATTTACCATCTTGCTTCTCTGGGAAGTGTACTTGCAAAGATTGGCTTTGTCAAACTCAGCAAAACAGACATAGCACCAAAAGATCCCGAAAGCCATTTGCTCCATCCAAAATTGAGTGTATTATTTTACCATTTCATGATTGGAGGAAATTAATAAAATGTTACTGTGGGAAAAAAGAGATTATAATTATCATGTTAACATTTCTGTATCCTAGCTGCTTTTTAAAAAAAATCCCTTTATAGCCTATTTTAACAGGTTGTATTTTATCTCTTACCCACAAAGGGCTGAATGAACTCTCCTCATGAAAATAATGACACATGCATGCACACACACACACACACACACACACACACACATTTCTGAATTCATAGATCACTATGATTTAATGATGAGCTCTCATCTTTTCATTGGAAAATCAGTATTTTTAAAGAGAATAGATACTTTCTCTTTTGAAGAGTTGAATTTGATAAACAAATGTTTTAATTGTTTATAGAATCTTCTCCCCCCAAAAAAATCACAAAAATTGTCTGTACAAAGAAATTGATTAAATTTTGCTAGCAATAGAAAATGTATGAATTTCTCATCTGATATTAAGGACCAGTGCCTTGACCAAAAATTCCTTTTAGGTACTCACTTTGTAGTAATGTGAAACTGCTGGTTTTCAACCATGTTTGTTTAACATGCTCTGAGTAGAATGTCTGTCAGGTTGTCTGTGCCACCTTGCAGAGCCTTACTGGATTCCAGCACAGGGCACAATTTTTACTTGGAGATACGGGAGGAGTTGAGTGACAGGAAAGAAGCTGACCTTACAGAAGCCCTTACACAGCATTTTAGTATGTGGACCAGGCCACCTTTTGAGCTGCAAATATCAGTAGATGATAAGATAATTGGAACACAAAGATTTTTGCTAAATTTGCACTCTGGCCACATCAAAATTTGGCTCAGTATTAGTAAACAAGGACTAAATTTGGTATGTTTCTGTAATGCTTGAAAAATCTCATAAAATTTAAGAATTTCAAAAGTTCAAAAGAGGAGATAAAGGAAGATGACAGAATAGAGAGGTCACTTCTGCGGTGGCTTCATGGTATGAAATCAAGAAAAGCAGCTTTTCAGCAAGGTGTGTGAATGAACAAAAATTAAGGAGGACTTTACTGGAATTGAATACTGGACACTCAAAACAGATCAGGAACTCAGGAGATTGAATATAAGAAAATGAGGAAGAAATCCCCAGTTCCACAGTCATGGCAGTGACTGGAGACACAAACCAGAACAGTCCTTCCACAAACCTAGTAAAGCAATATGAAAATTAAAAGAACCACCATTCTCCAAAGGACTGGGACTTGCCAGGGTATGGGGAGTTTAGAAATCAAAGTTGCTGTCCAACTGAACAGTAAGGTGCACTGCACAACATCCTTGTACTGGAAAGAAACTGCATCTCTCATGGTAGTGTGTGGAGGACAGTGAAAGGAATCATTTTACAGTTGGGGCATTGGGGCTGGCAGCTGGGAGAGCTGATTTCTGGCATGCAGAAGTCTGGCTCAAAAAATAAGCCAGGCAAACCCACACTGCCTGACAGAGAGTGTGCCTAAGTGACCAGGAGAAAATCAAGTGTGGAAAGAGGTTTACATAGGGGAATACTGGTTGCAGAAACTCACTCAGCTTCCCCTCCCCTTCCAATCAGTCTGCTTGAAGGACTGGCCTGGACAGAAGTACCTGACCAGGAATTCAAAAGGGTGGGGACAGGATTGAGTTTGGCAACTGAATCAGAGACCAGAAATCATGGGGTCTGCAGATGACAGTGAGCTAAGAACCGGCTTCTACACCACACATATGGAACCCAAAGGAAATTCCTGGGGTGCAGTTTTCCAGTGTGGACAGGAAACTGCTGGGCCCTGGAGGTTTGCTGGTCTTAAAATCTTCAGACCAATTTGCAATCAGTAAAGAGAATGGAGCATAACTAAGCCTAAAACTTACCTCCAGGAGTTCTACCTCCAGGATTAACCCTCTCACACTAGCAATCCCACCCTAAGGTTGGAGCAAGTATTGTACTCTAGACAACCTACCTACCTAACTGTTAAGACAAGAAGATCAGAATCTGTGGAACTTCAACAGAAACAATTATTCAATTTTTCATGGAGATCTTTTGTTTTATTTTCTTTTCTTTTTTCCCTCATATTTCTACCATTTTTAAAACCAGTTATTTTTTATGCATCAATTTTTTGAGGACAAGGATGCCTGATTAGTATATTTCAGTTTTGGTTTGTAGTCTTTTATTTTTATTTTTTTCTTTCTATTTTTTTTTAATTTTTACTTTATATTTTTTCTCTCACCTGTTTCCATTGATTCTCTTTTTCTCTTCTCTCCTGTTAAAAACCAACCTCTATTATTCCCTCTTTCACTCTTCCTTTAATTTTTTACTTCTATCTTCTCTCCTCCTTCCTCATAAACATCACATCCTTCACCAATTCTTTTCTAAATCCACCAATTAAAATTGTAAACCCTTTTGCAAACTTATTATATTTATTATAGACAATAACTGAACATATCATTTCTGCGTATTGTGAAAAAACTGTAGAGATCATAGTAGGAGATATTTGGAATAAAGCAACATATAGCTTGCATTGGTTGCTATTATTATGTATCCCCCTTAACAAAGAGGTAATGGAAACCTTCAGGGACACTACAGGTCTACGGGGTAGAAACTCTACTGCCTCTGATCCTCACTGCTAGCTGGATAGACACACAAACAACATGAGAAAACAAAGGAAGAAATAACCCTAAACAAAACAATGTGCTCCAATAATAGAATTCAATGACACCACAGTGGAAGAAACATCAGAGACGGAGTTTAGAATGTACATAAACTGATCCAAGAGGTGAAGGATGATGTAAGGAGTGAAATCAGAGAGAAAATTCAGGAGGTGAAAGATTACTTCAATAAAGAGAGATTATAAAAAGAAATCAAACAGAAATCCTTGAAATGAAGGAATCAATAAACCAAATTAAAAATTTAATGGAAAACACACACAATAGGCTAGACCACTTGAAAGACAGAGTTTCAGGCAATGAAGACACAATATATGATTTTGAAAATGAAGTTGACCATGGAAAATAGATGTTTAGAGACCATGAACAGAACTTCCAAAAAATATGAGAAATAGGAAAAGAACAAATTTAAGACTTATTGGGATAGATGAAGACATGGAGATACAAACCAAAGGAGTGCACAATATTTTCAATGAAATAATATCAAAATTTCCCAAATCCAAAGAATGAAATGGAAAATCAACCATAGGTGGCTTACAGGATCCCACATATACAAAATTACAACAGACCCACACCAAGTCACATTGTAATGAAAAAGCACAATAAGAATAGAATTTTAAATAGAAAAATATCAGATTATGTTTACAGGGAAAACAAATCAGATCTCAGCTGATTTCTCAACCAAGATGTTCAAAGCTAGGAGGTCTTGGAATAATATATAACAAGTTCTGAAAGAAATTGGATGCCAACCAAGAATACTATACCCAGAATAATTAAGCTTCAGATATGAAGATGAAACAAAAACTTTCCATAGTATAGAAAAGTTAAAAGAATTCACAACGAGAAAACTTGCACTACAGAACATTCTCAGCAAAATACTGCATGAAGAATAAATGAAAAATAAATGTGAAAAGCAGCAAATGGAGGAATTACACTAAAGGAATAGTCCATCAAAGGAGAAACTAATTCAAATTAAACACCAGAAATAATGAAAATGACTGGAATACAAATCATTTCTCAATAATAACTTCAAATGTAAATCACCTAAGCTCATTAATCAGAAGACATAGACTTCAGATTAGATTAAAATCTAGACCCAACAATATGCAGACTCCAAGAGACTCATCTCAAAGGCTAAGAAATGCACAGGCTGAGGGTGAAGGAAATGGGAAAAATCATATCACTCATATGGATCTCATAAACGAGCAGGGGTATCTCTCCTCATATCAGATAAAGTAGACTTCAAGTCAAAGTTAATCAAAAGGGACAAAGAAGCATATTTCATACTGCTTAAGGGAATTGCACACCCTGCTTAAGGGAATTGCACACACAGACATAACAATCATAAATATTTATGTCCCAAACAATGGAGCATCTATGTATATCCATCAAATGTTTCTCAATTTCAAGAGTCAAACAGACTCCAACACAATAATACTGAGTGACTGAACACACCTCACTTACCACTGCATAACTCCTCCAAACAAAAACTAAACAAGGAAACTATAGAACTAAATAATCTAAATAATACCATCAATAATTTAGACTTAACAAACTTATATAGAGTATTTCATCCATCAATGAGCAAATACTCTTTATTCTCAGTAGTACACAGATCCTTCTCTAAAATAGACTATTTCTTACGCCACAAAACAACTCTTAGGAAATACGAAAGTTTAGGAAAAATACCTTGATTCTATCAGATCATAATGGAATGAAATTATAAATCATTGATAAAATAAAAAATAGAAGTTACGCAAACAAATGTAGACTAAAAAATACGGTAATGAATAACCAATGGATAGCAGAAGAAATCAGGGATGAAATAAAAAAATACTCAGAAATAAATGAGAATAGTGACACAACATATGAAAATGTCTGGGACACTCTGAAGACAGTTCTAAGATGAAAATTTATTGCATTGAGCTCATTCATTAAAAGAAAAGAAAACATGCAAATAAACAACCTAACTTTATATCTCAAAGTCCTAGAAAAGAAAGAACAAATCAACACCAGTAGCAGAAGACAGGAAATAATTAAAATCAGAGCTGAAATCAATGAAATTGAAACAAAAAAAATTGACAAAGTTGGTTCTTTGAAAAAATAAATAAAATTGATAAACCCTTAGCCATACTAATGAAGGAAAAAAGAGAAAAAACTAAAATTCATGCTGAAAAAGGAAATATCACAACAGACACTATTGAAATACACATGAAAATCAGAAACTATTTCAAAAATTTATAAAATAGAAAATCTTGAAGACATTGACAGGTATCTAGAGACATAAGACCTGCCCAAACTGAATCAGGAGGACATACACAATTTAAGCAGATCAATTTCAAGCAATGAAATAGGAAACACCATCAAAAGCCTTCTAACTAAGAAAAGTCCAGGACCAAATGGATTTTCAGCTGAGTTCTATAAGACCTTCAAAGAAGAATTGACATCAACACTCCTCAAATTATTCCATGAAATAGAAATGAAGGGACACCCTCCAATCTCATTCTGTGAAGCTAGTATCACCTTTTTGATACCAAAATCAGACAAAGACACATCAAGGAAAGAAAACTTCAGGCCAATATCCCTAATGAACAGATGATAAAATTCTGGCAAATCACATACAAAAACATATTAAAAATAGTGCACCATGATCAAGTGAGTCTCACACCAGGGATGCAAGGTTGGTTCAATGTACAGAAATTATTAAAAGTAATTAATAACATCAATAAACTTAACTACAAGAATCCTATGATTATCTCAAAAGATGCAGAAAAAGGATTTGACAAGATACAGCACTGCTTCATTTTCAAAATACTAGAAAAACTGGAGACAGTAGGAACATATCTTAATATTGTTAAACCTATCTATGTTAAACCCAAGGCCAACATCATTCTAAAAGGAGAAAAACTGAAAGCATTCCC